>JBAMJV010001263.1:107500-145000 GCA_037951105.1 Echinarachnius parma | reverse complement strand
GGGGGGGGGGGGGGGTTCATTGGTGGAGCCCCCCTCCCCCAGGATTGCAGAATTGCTTGGTACGTCACTGTTGTTGGGAATTTTAAAAAAGGCAACATATACACGTAGTTCACTCTATCATAGGACGGGGGCTTCAGCTTAATATGAGAGATAATTGAGTGCATCAACAACAAGAAAACATCAACTACATCAACAACAATTTCCGATGATACCTTATTTTTATTTTTTTTTCTTAATGAAAGGAATAACATTTTCTGAATGCATAAATTATTTTCTGCTAAAGTAATAACAAAACAAAAGGTCAAGGAGAGTAAATATGTATATTGTTTTCAATCGAACTACTGCCTTTTCCATTCTTTAAATCGAGCCTGCTCTGCCGTTAGCAATATATTTATTTTGATTTTGAACCTTTTCTTTAATGTTCAATATTTTTGTGGTGAAATCGGAAATTTTCTGAGGTTTTCAATATTTTTAGTTTTGAAATGGAACTTTTCTCCCATTTTCATTATTTCACAATTAAATTTCCACTGCAATTTTTGTGTATCTTTTGCTTTGAAACTTGTATTATTTTCGTTGAAAAATGGAATTTGTACCGCTGTTTTCAATGTCATTTGTTTTCTTCAAATTCGAACCTTAACTAATATATAAAAAGAAGAGATTTACAATATATTGTTTACTTTGAAATCGAACTTTCTGACATTTTTATTTCTCGTTCGAAAAAAAAAAATAGTTTACCGGCTTTTCAATATTTTATGTTTGAAAGTCAGACCTTCACTTAAATCTTCACGGAAATTCGCCGCGGAAATTCGCCGCGGAAATTCGCTCTAATGGAAACGCAGCTTTAGACCTTTCTGTATGTGTTTGACGTCACATGCGAATGAGTGGGCTGTGGAACGATGTAAACAAAATACGAATTAAAAGAGCACGCTTTCATAAGATAATCTGTTGTTTACTACATCGAAATTTCTTCAAAGAGATTACACAGTGAGGATGAATTTCCAGTATTCATAGCTGTGCTTGACCGTGTCACAGAGCAATTTAACTCTTTCAATATTCTAACAAGAAGAAGTTCAATCATTGTGTTAGGGTTGTGCCAAATCAAAGTGTACTAGATTTCTATACATGGAAAACCTTCACGCTTTCATAAGATAATCTGTTGTTTACTACATCGAAATTTCTTCAAATAAAAAAATTATACAGTGAGGATGAATTTCCAGTATCCATAGCTGTGCTTGACCGTGTCACAGAGCAATTTAACTCTTTCACTATTCTTACAAGAATAAGTTCAATCATTGTTTTAAGGTTGTGCCAAATCGAAGTTTAATAGATCACTATACACGGAAAATCTTCAAATATAATTAGTAACGGTGTGATTTCCCATTATTATATCAGTATGTCTGCACGTATTTCAGGGGCGGATCTAGCTTTTTGCTAAGGGGGGGGGGGTTGACCCAATGACGATCTAGCTTTTCGCTAAGGGGGGTTTGACCCAATGACGATGCGGAGCATCGTCCATGAGCCGCGAAGCGGCGAATTTTTTTTGCTATTTTGAACCCCCCCGTAAGTGATTTTTTTTCACTTTTTTTCACTGATACATTTTCACTTGGCAGCCCAAGGGGGGGGGGGGGGGGGGGAGGGTTTAAAACCCATAACCCCCCCCCCCCCCCCCAGATCCGCCACTGTATTTACATTATCTTGCATTATGACGCTTGCCCTTTTTATTTCAAAACCATCTTATCACCATACTAGACGTACAAAACACTTAAAAAAATGTTGTACCCATGTGTGACTTTTGTGTTCATTTTTATCATTTTGAATGGATGATTATGGAAACGAATTTCTCAAAAATTTTCTTTCAGTCTCTAACAGCGTCAAACAAAAAATAGCTTGTCCAAAGACTAACAAATCACTTTTTATTTTGTTTGTGATTTTTCAATAATTCGAATCAGTCCGATGAGGATAAATGACTTACGCACGTAAACTCGAATTCTGATCCATCGTTAAAGGGACTTAGTAACATTGTCCAAATCCTCAAAATCCAATTGGAATTCTAGCGGTTCTCTCATACCTTGTTGTATTCGTATTAACAAAAAAAAGGCATGGGACGTGTTTCGGTTTTTCGAATTTCCCTTTCGTTAAAAAGATATTTACGATTGAAGTGTTCAGATGTTGAATTATCCACTGGATCATCGAAGTCAGTGCAATAAGTTAGTGAACATCACTTTGCACTTGTGCTCATTACTCGGCCATATAACGTCCATCTAACTAGACATTTTCACACAATACCCATTGGACATATCAGATAACAACAATATACATTGAATTAACCATTCATCACTTTTGCACATTTCAACAAAGTTACTAGATCCCTTTAAGCTCGCCCTTGCCTTATTATTCCCTTGCCATTTTCCTTGTTTACTACAAAATCACTTACGAAATTAATAATTCTCTCTGACTTCGCATTGCCTTTATTTTATGTATAATTTTGAGATTAAAGTACTCGATCGCTCGCATTAATCTTCTTCATTTCTCCTTGCCTTATTCAAATTCATCCTTCGATGGCATTTTACTGACGTTGTTAACAGAAAAATACAGCCGTCAATACAAAAGGGCGCCCAGACAGCTCAAATTTCAACCACTTTTAAATTAAATGTGAATGTCTTGTTTTGTAAAAACGATTATTCAATAGAGAGACTTTCTCAAAAACAATGTTCAACAATTTTTGTATATTTTAAAAATGTTAAAAAGATTTGTTCATCTTAAATTATTAGTTTCCATTACAAAATAGTCGAATTCGTAATTATGAAACATTTTGAAAATTATATTTCTCTTAAACTATAATTTTGACAATATGTTTATTCGGCTGTGAATGGTTATAACAGCTTTACCACTTCATGGCCCCTATACATTGTTGAAGAACGTAATATTATGCATCTGTAGTCATCATTATATAAATATTTAATTATATCAATAACACAGGATACATTATGAGAGAGATGTTACATTGTCGTCCCAAGATCTCGTTTTATCTTGGTTGATACAATATTAGCTATTGCAGCGCATCATGCAAATTCCTCATGTATTTACCATGAAAAGGCACTTAAAATGCTTCCCTTTTCCTTGATTTGTTAGAGATGTATGTATGTTTTGTTCGTTATTTTGTATGAATTAATTGTTATATTTGTAATGATTTTCATGTTTCATGCCTTTGGCCAATTGGTGGGTGCCGTAGTATATCGTGTCGGACCCTTGTCCCTCAATAAGAAGGTCGCAGGTCTGATTCACAACCAGGCACGTGCGTAGCAGCAATCCATCATGTTGTCGTATGTTGCTTCTCTATACAGGGTGGCCCCAAAAAAACGAAACGGGGCACTTCCCAAAATATAGTAACAAATGTATTATGTCCATCGGATTGAGTGTCTCTTCAAATGAACAACGATACCAAGAACAGTCAATTTGGTAGTGTAGTTTTTGTTTTAGGGCGCTGTGAGTGACACCATGTCAGGTTCTCTTTTTTGTCAATTTGTATTGAGCCAGCGCTTGATGAATCGCACGAACCGCCGCTCATAGCGTTGAGCATCGCGCACTATTGTTACTGTGCACTCAGCCGTGTGCCGAGAGAATGGGCATGGTAGCTGAATGGTATTACGGGCAAGGAGTGCGGTTAAACTTGCATTGACTAGGTCGAAATCGACATAAATCGGCACCTGACATGGTCTCACTCACTGCGTCCTTAAACAAAAACGACCTGACCAAAATTACTGTTCTTGGTATCGTTTTTCATTGGAAAGGACACCCTATCCGATGAACATAAACATTGTGGTATTATATTTTGGGAAGTGCCCCGTTGCGTTTTTTTTTTGGGCCACCCTGTATACACAGGCAAATACATACACAAAAGGTGGTTGAAACTTAAATCATGGTTTAATACGCTTACTGTTTTATGGAGCGCCGCAAATTCATCTCTCATTCCCAAATATGGATTATAATCTTGAAGTTGAAACTACCAAACAATACCTATTTAAAAATAAAATGATTTAATACTAATTCATGCCATCTGTGTTAATTAATTCTGCCACGAAATAACAGTTATCCTCACAAGATGCACAAGTATGCACATGGCCTTCCATAAAACGACGGTTTAAAATGACGCCATATATGAAGCAGCTAAACCACAGTTTCTTTAAACCACCTTTGTGAATTCCAGCCCATAGGAATGAAGGGCAGTAAAACAATGATTATGTGGATGTATATATTATATACATGTGCCTTGACTGGAATGCTCCTAAGGAAGTGGAAACTGTGCATGACACGTGCAGATTGTGTATGTGTGGTGTATATGTGCGTGTGTGCATCAGATGACCGAGGTTATAATGCCTTTAATATGCGTATCAATCATATTAAGCCCACCGAACACTAAACAATCCGATCGGATCCGACGAACGATTAAAGGATCTGATACTACATGCTTTAACTACGCTCGTCTTGGCTTTGTTCAGATACGTAGTATTTCGTTGCATCGTGCGGCGTACCGGTAGGTGTTAAGTCCGGCGCAGATAGAGCCAACTAGACCAAATCCGACTGGTTTTCAGCGGGTTTTCAGCCTGATTAACTCAGAATACCTTGCTTCAGGACTCTGGTTGTGCCAGTCAAGAGCCAGTCGGAGGTCTTTCGAGGCCGATTCAACATGTTGGATCGGCCCGACTGAGCGAAACTGATTATAGCCTGACTGATAACCAGTCGGATCTGGGTGAGTCGGCTCTGTCTGCGCCGGGCATTAGGCTCTGTACATCGTAATCTGTTCATCGGTGTTATCCTACATACCACATCATACCACATGTGTTATCTTAGGAAGATATTAACACATTATTCTATCATTTTTGGGGGAAAGATGATCATATTATGTAAGAAAAGGAGAGATGGGTGAACAGATAACGACATCTAACGAACAAAATAGCACACGGGTAGGCTTGATGGATATCTGAAATTCAAATCCAGTCTCTATTTTGGCTGTTAGGAGGCGTATAATAGTACTCCAAGTATGTCGCGAGATAGAAAGACAGAGGGAGAAAGAGAGAGAGACAGATGGGGAGTGGAGGAAAAAGAGGTATATTATGTAAGAAGAGAGAGAGAGTCAGAGGTAGATAGAGAGAGAGGGGTGAACAGATAACGACATCTAACGAGCAAAATATCACACGGGTAGGCTTGGATATCTGAAATTCAAATCCAGTCTGTTATTCTGAGTGTTAGGGGGCGTATTAGTATTCAAAATCTGTCGCGAAATAGAGAGAGAGAGGAGAGAGAGAAATTAATATTATGTATAACAGGCAGAGAGGGGGTCAACAGAAAGCGACATATATCCAACGAAATAACACACGGGGAGGTTTAGACATTTGAAATTCAAATTCAGTGTCTCTTTTGAGTGTTGGGGGCGTATAAGTACTCCAAATCTGTCGCGAATCGCGTACAGGTGGTGGTAATAGGATAGGAAAATGCGCATAGCTTAGAGGCATCCATGGGTAAAGGGCACGTGCTTTTTGCTTCTCGATTTCTTATTATTTTGGATTCTTCGCACCCGCTTCTGACGCCTCTTTCTGTTGGTATTTTGTTTCTTTCTCCTGGTATACCCTGCCCGTTCGTCTTCATTGCCGCTTTGACAAATGTTTTACTTTGTGTACTTTTCCTTCATATCCGTCCTTGTCTGATTGTCTGATTAAAAATAAAAATTATATCTATACATTTATTCATGTTTTGTTTACTTTTAAATTGTGTCATTCATTTTTTGTTTCTTTTTTTTTCATTGGTTGATTGATTGATTTAAATATTATTTATTTATTAACTTATTTATTAAGATGATTCGTAAGTTTATTTATGTCAACGGTTAAATAAACTTTGCGGTAAATTCATTTTGATTGAAATGCATGTGATTTACCAAATTAGTGTCTTCTTTTTTGCCCTCAGTCTTCGTGCTTTATCTCCCCATCGATTTTTAATTTGTATCCCTCATCTTTGGCGGCTTATGAACATATTTCTTTAACCCGGGATCAGAGTTTTAAAGGAATGCCTGTAAAGTGTCTAACTCCACGAAAATTACTTGGAGCTTCCTCGTTTCTCTTCTACCGTGTTGTTTAGCTTATGGTAAGAGAAGACTAAAATAGGGTTAGATTTGTTCAAATGCCCCTTTAGTATGACGATATCTATCATTCAGCTCAAGAGCGTTAATGAACGGGCATACACCTCATAAATTTCATACAGTAATTCGTTGTAGAAGCTGACGCATATTTTCGCTTTTTTTAACCAGGAAAGCAGTGTTCCTTTTCAATGAAACGTTCACACATCATTCGGACATATCTGATTTTGGTACAGGATTGAAGTCTCAAATGTCATTTTGGGCAATATTTGACACTTTACAGGTGCACGTTTAAACTATTGTCTATACGGGAACCTTGCGCTACATGTATATACTAATTTTATAGGAATGTCACAATCTAGAAGGGTACAGGACTCAACTTTGTTTACTTAAAAGATCTAGTAATTTTGTTGACATTATATGCAAAGAGTGATGAATGGTTGATAAATGTGTATTGTTGTGATCTGATATGTCCACCGAGTAATGTATGACAAATATTTACGTTATAAATCGATGTTATATGGCCGAGTAATGAGCGAAAATGCAAAGTGAAATTACCTAACTAATTGCGCTGACTTTGTATTTAGTTAGAACTCTCTTAAAAAGTGGATAATTAAAAATCCAAATACTTTTTAACGAAAGGGAAATTTGAAGAAAAAAACCCTGTTGGCTTGGTAATACAAATACAACATGAATGAGAGTTCTAAGTATGTTTTGTGTATTTGGACAATGTTACTAGATCCCTTTAATAAATAAGTCTAAAACATGTTTCAAAACGATGATTTCGGGCAACACCACACTTGCTTGTCTTTTTTCCCTCCTTATTTAATATCTTCATTTTCTATTTTCCTTCTTTTCTCATGATACATCATCGGATTCATTGCCTCCTTCTCCGATATGATCTTTGTCACTTTGTCTTCACCCTTTCCCTTCACGGGCGCAGTAGTGGTGCTCCCCCATCCACAAATTGTTTATTCCCCGGGTGCCCCCCCCCCCCCCCCCACCACCACCACCACCACATAATCATGGTTATTGTAACAAACAATGAAACACCAATTAATGGTCAAAGGAAATTGGCATTTTCATGTAAATTTCATAATTTGGGGGAGCAAGTGATAATGATGAAGACTTGTACTCCATCACAAAACTCCCCTCCCCCCAGTGCACCCCCACTTAAACAATCTTACCGTCGGGGCGTATGTGCGGGAGGGGGGGGGGGGTCGAGGGGTACGTCCCCCAAACATATCTTCTGTGGCCCAATGGGCCCCCTCCACCACCAAAAACTATTCCTACGTTTTAAACAAGAAATTTACAATTACATTTTCATGTAAAATTCATCATTTCGGGCGGCTTAAACTAATGGTGAAGTCCTCCATAAAAAAAAGCATGGACCCAACGTGCCCCCCCCCCCCCCCACCCAGAGGAAAATCTTAGCTACGCCATTGCTTTCATTTTTGTTCTCCTTCAATCTGCATCCTTACTCCATCCTCTTTCCCTTTCTTTTTTTTCTTCATTCCCTCTTATTTGTTTTCCAAAATATTTTTACCTATACGTCTTACACTACTTCCGTCTAATTTTATTATCTTTTTCTGATTTTGTATTTGTAACAAAAATAAAGTCCTCTCTCACGAAAAAGCGAGGCCCACACGTGCCCCCTCCCCCCACCCAGAGGTAAATCTTAGCTACGCCATTGTTTACATATTGTTCTCTTTCATTCTGAATCCTTACTCCATATCCTCCTTCCCTTTCCTTTTTTTCTTCATTCCCTCTTATTTGTTTTCCAAAATATTTTTACCTATACGTCTTATACTACTTCCGTGTAATTTTATTATCTTTTTCTGATTTTGTATTATTATTATTATTATTTGTTTTACTCATAGACCATGCCAGAGGCCTCGTGCATCGTGGATTTCACCTAATTGCTTTAAGTTGATCGCTTTGCAGATATGACATTACTTCGAAGAGAACTTGTAATATTTGAAGGTTTATAATACCGCTGGAGATGTAAATTTTATTATTTTTTCCTTCCAAAAAGCATCGAAGTACACGTGTACATGTACTTTGTACTAATGATATTGATAATAAAGTTGGAGAAGCAAATTGTATATATTACAACAAATCGTCCGATAGAGTAATTGATATGACCTGGTGATTGCACATGTTGTATGGTGTGTTTCAAATACCAGCGTGGCAAATTGCATAATAATACTAAGTGTAGATTTAAAGGGAACCAACACCCCAAAATAATTTGCTTATACTTATAAATGAAAGGCAATAGTTTTAGTAGTCCAGTCCACAAACAAGTGTAGAAAAGTAGGTTTCCAGACAAATTATATAACTGATTCGAAGAAAAAAAACCTGTTGGCTTGGTAATAACAATAAGTCAATATACAAGATGATATGAGAGAACCACCAGAGTTGCAAGTATGTTTTGTGGAATTGGACGATGTTACTAGATCCCTTTAATAAATATAAGTCTAAAACATGTTTCAAAACGATGATTTCGGGCAACACCACACTTGCTTGTCTTTTTTCCCTCCTTATTTAATATCTTCATTTTCTATTTTCCTTCTTTTCTCATGATACATCATCGGATTCATTGCCTCCCTCCGATACGATCTTTGTCACTTTGTCTTCACCCTTTCCTTTCACGGGCGCATTAGTGGTACTCCCCAAATAACAACTTATTTATTCCCCGGGTGCCCCCCCCCCCCCCCCCCCCACCACCACCACCACCACCACATAATCATGGTTATTGTAACAAACAATGAAACACCAATTAATGGTCAAAGGAAATTGACAAAAAATGACATTTTCATGTAAATTTCATAATTTGGGGCAGCAAGTGATAATGATGAAGACTTGTACTCCATCACAAAACGGTTACAGTCCGTTATTCCGAAGGTTCGTTATTCCGAAGGTTCAGTTATTCCGAAGGTTCGTTATTCCGAAGGTTCGTTATTCCGAAGGTTCGTTATTCCGAAGGTTCGTTATTCCGAAGGTTCGTTATTCCGAAGGTTCGTTGATCCGAAAATAAAATCGGGTTCGTTATTCCGAAGGTTCGTTATTCCGAAGGTTCGTTATTCCGAAGGTTCGTTGATCCGAAAATAAAATCGGGTTCGTTATTCCGAAGGTTCGTTAGTCCTAAAATGAAATAGGGTTCGTTAATCCGAAAATTAAATAAATACGACGTAGAAAAGAATTGAGTTGATTTGATTTTGAGCAGTGTGGACTTGGGAAAGGGGATCAATCTTACTCTAATTGCCGTGGCTGCATGGGGGGTGGGGGAGAAGGGGAGGGGGGCAAAGAGTGGCTTTACAATTCTAGTCAAATTGTTTTTTATATTTCTTTTAAAACAGTGCAATAAGAATGAGATATATATATTTATATCTTTCTCATGTAAAAAAAACATGAAATAAAACCAAAATCAATTTGATATAATTATAATTATGTCATAAAGTTAGATTTTGCTGCTTGATGGGAGGGGGTGTCACCCCCCCCCCCCCCCCCCCTCCCCCCGTTAGGGAACTTTGGCATTTTTGTAATTGAAACTGTGCAATCTGAGTTTTTACTCTCTTTTCCAATAAAATTAGATAAAAGCCATGATTTAAATTGATTTGGGAGGGGGGCCCATGACACCCCCCCCCCCCCCCCACCACTACGCCAGTGCACACACACACGCACACACACCCTATTTCATTTTCGGATTAACGAACACTAATTCATTTTCGGACTAACGAACCTTCGGAATAACGAACCCGATTTAATTTTAGGAATAGCGAACCTTCGGAATAACGAACCTTCGGAATAACGAACCTTCGGAATAACGAACCCGATTTCATTTTCGGAATAGCGAACCTTCGGAATAACGAACCTTCGGAATAGCGAACCTTCGGAATAACGAACCTTCGGAATAACGAACCTTCGGAATAACGAACCTTCGGAATAACGAACCTTCGGAATAATGCAACAAATGTTCGGATTAACGAACCTTATTTCATTTTTCGGATTAACGAACACTCAGGTATAGGAAATTTGCGTGTTCGGAATAACGAACCTTCGGAATAACAAACCTTCGGAATAACGAACCTTCGGAATAACGAACCGCACCCCACAAAACTCCCCTCCCCCGGTGCACCCCCAATTAAACAATCTTACCGTCGGGGCGTATGTGCGGGAGGGAGGGGGTCGAGGGGTACGTCCCCCAAACATATCTTCTGTGGCCCAAGGGGTCCCCTCCACCACCAAAAACTATTCCTACGTTATAACAAGAAATTTACAATTACATTTTCATGTAAAATTCATCATTTTGGGCGGCTAACAAAAATAAAGTCCTCTCTCACGAACGAAAAGGCGAGGCCCACACGTGCCCCCTCCCCCCCCCCCCCCCCCACCCAGAGGTAAATCTTAGCTACGCCATTGTTTACATATTGTTCTCTTTCATTCTGAATCCTTAAGCTCGGCGCAGACAGAGCCGACTCGCCCGATCCGACTGGTTTCAATCAGGCTAGAGTTGGGCCCGGTCGGTCGGAGCAGATTTATCGTGTTAAATCGGCCCCAACTGGCATTCGACTGTCTCTCGACTGGCAAAATGTGTGTCGCGAGGCACTGAAAACTGAGCCGATCGGAATGACAACCAGTCGAGTCGGCTCTGTCTGCGCCGGGCATTACTCCATATCCTCCTTCCCTTTCTTTTTTTTGTCTTCATTCCCTCTTATTTGTTTTCCAAAATATTTTAACCTATACGTCTTATACTACTTCCGTGTAATTTTATTATCTTTTTCTGATTTTGTATTATTATTTTTTTTTTTTTTACTCATAGACCATGCCAGAGGCCTCGTGCATCGTGCTTTTCAATTAATTGCTTTAAGTTGATCGCTTTAGAGATATGACATTACATTGTAATATTTGAAGGTTTATAATACCGCTTGAGATGTAAATTGTATGATTTTTTTCCTTCTAAACAGCGTCGAAGTACACGTGCACATGTACTTTGTACTAATGATATTGATAATAAAGTTGGAGAAGCAAATTGTATATATTATAAAAAATCGTCCGATAGAGTAGATGATATGACCTGGTGATTGCACATGTTGTATGGTGTGTTTCAAATACCAGCGTGGCAAATTGCATAATAATACTAAGTGTAGATTTAAAGGGGACCAACACCCCAAAATAATTTACTTATACTTATAAATAAAAGGCAATAGTTTTAGTAGTCCAGTCCACCAACAAGTGTAGAAAAGTAGGTTTCCAGACAAATTATATAACTGATTCGAGAAAAAAACCTGTTGGCTTGGTAATAACAATAAGTCAATATACAAGATGATATGAGAGAACCACCAGAGTTGCAAGTATGTTTTGTGGAATTGGACGATGTTACTAGATCCCTGTAATAAATATAAGTCTGAAACTTATTTCAAAGCGATGATTTCGGGCTACACCACACTTGCTTTTATTTCTTTCGTCCTTACTTAATATCTTCATTTTCTTTTTTCCTTCTTTTCTCATGGTACATCATCGGATTCATTGCCTCCCTCCGATACGATCTTTGTCACTATACTTTCACCCTTTCCTTTCACGGGCGCATTAGTGGTACTCCCCCATCCACAACTTATTTATTCCCCGAAGGCCCCCCCCCCCCCACCACCACCACCACCACCACCACCACCACCACCACCACCACCACCACCACCACATAATCATGGTTATT
Source organism: Echinarachnius parma (assembly GCA_037951105.1). Taxonomy (NCBI): domain Eukaryota; kingdom Metazoa; phylum Echinodermata; class Echinoidea; order Clypeasteroida; family Echinarachniidae; genus Echinarachnius; species Echinarachnius parma. The sequence continues at coordinate 133,157 of JBAMJV010001263.1, read as the reverse complement.
GTAACACACAATGAAACACCAATTAATGGTCAAAGGAAATTGACAAAAAATGACATTTTCATGTAAATTTCATAATTTGGGGCAGCAAGTGATAATGATGAAGACTTGTACTCCATCACAAAACACCCCTCCCCCCGGTGCACCCCACTTAAACAATCTTACCGTCGGGGCGTATGTGCGGGAGGGAGGAGGTCGAGGGGTACGTCCCCCAAACATATCTTCTGTGGCCCAAGGGGCCCCCTCCACCACCAAAAACTATTCCTACGTTAACAAGAAATTTACAATTACATTTTCATGTAAAATTCATAATTTTGGGCGGCTAACAAAAATAAAGTCCTCTCTCACGAAAAAGCGAGGCCCACACGTGCCCCCTCCCCCCCCCCCCCCACCCAGAGGTAAATCTTAGCTACGCCATTGTTTACATATTGTTCTCTTTCATTCCGAATCCTTACTCCATATCCTCCTTCCCTTTCTTTTTTTTTTCTTCATTCCCTCTTATTTGTTTTCCAAAATATTTTTACCTATACGTCTTATACTACTTCCGTGTAATTTTATTATCTTTTTCTGATTTTGTATTATTATTATTATTTTTTTAAACTCATAGACCATGCCAGAGGCCTCGTGCATCGTGCTTTTCAATTAATTGCTTTAAGTTGATCGCTTTAGAGATATGACATTACATTGTAATATTTGAAGGTTTATAATACCGCTGGAGATGTAAATTGTATGATTTTTTTCCTTCTAAACAGCGTCGAAGTACACGTGCACATGATAATAAAGTTGGAGAAGCAAATTGTATATATTATAAAAAATCGTCCGATAGAGTAGATGATATGACCTGGTGATTGCACATGTTGTATGGTGTGTTTCAAATACCAGCGTGGCAAATTGCATAATAATACTAAGTGTAGATTTAAAGGGGACCAACACCCCAAAATAATTTACTTATACTTATAAATAAAAGGCAATAGTTTTAGTAGTCCAGTCCACCAACAAGTGTAGAAAAGTAGGTTTCCAGACAAATCATATAACTGATTCGAGAAAAAAAACCTGTTGGCTTGGTAATAACAATAATTCAATATACAAGATGATATGAGAGAACCACCAGAGTTGCAAGTATGTTTTGTGAATTGGACGATGTTACTAGATCCCTGTAATAAATATAAGTCTGAAACTTATTTCAAAGCGATGATTTCGGGCTACACCACACTTGCTTGTATTTCTTTCGTCCTTACTTAATATCTTCATTTTCTTTTTTCCTTCTTTTCTCATGGTACATCATCGGATTCATTGCCTCCCTACGATACGATCTTTGTCACTATACTTTCACCCTTTCCTTTCACGGGCGCATTAGTGGTACTCCCCCATCCACAACTTATTTATTCCCCGGGTGCCCCCCCCCCCCCACCACCACCACCACCACCACCACCACCACCACCACCACCACCACCTAATCATGGTTATTGTAACACACAATGAAACACCAATTAATGGTCAAAGGAAATTGACAAAAAATGACATTTTCATGTACATTTCATAATTTGGGGCAGCAAGTGATAATGATGAAGACTTGTACTCCATCACAAAACACCCCTCCCCCCGGTGCACCCCCACTTAAACAATCTTACCGTCGGGGCGTATGTGCGGGAGGGAGGAGGTCGAGGGGTACGTACCCCAAACATATCTTCTGTGGCCCAAGGGGCCCCCTCCACCACAAAAAACTATTCCTACGTTAACAAGAAATTTACAATTACATTTTCATGTAAAATTCATAATTTGGGGCGGCTAACAAAAATAAAGTCCCCTCTCACGAAAAAGCGAGGCCCACACGTGCCCCCTCCCCCCCCCCCCCCCCCACCCAGAGGTAAATCTTAGCTACGCCATTGTTTACATATTGTTCTCTTTCATTCCGAATCCTTACTCTATATCCTCTTTCCCTTTCTTTTTTTTCTTCATTCCCTCTTATTTGTTTTCCAAAATATTTTAACCTATACGTCTTACACTACTTCCGTCTAATTTTATTATCTTTTTCTGATTTTGTATTTGTATTATTATTATTTGTTTTACTCATAGACCATGCCAGAGGCCTCGTGCATCGTGGATTTCCATGCCAGAGGCCTCGTGCATCGTGTATTTCACTTAATTGCTTTAAGTTGATCGCTTTACAGATATGACATTACCCGAAGAGAACTTGTAATATTTGAAGGTTTATAATACCGCTGGAGATGTAAATTGTATTATTTTTTTCCTTCTAAAAAGCGTCGAAGTACACGTGTACATGTACTTTGTACTAATGATATTGATAATAAAGTTGGAGAAGCAAATTGTATATATTACAACAAATCGTCCGATAGAGTAATTGATATGACCTGGTGATTGCACATGTTGTATGGTGTGTTTCAAATACCAGCGTGGCAAATTGCATAATAATACTAAGTGTAGATTTAAAGGGAACCAACACCCCAAAATAATAACAATAAGTCAATATACAAGATGATACGAGAGAACCACCAGAGTTGCAAGTATGTTTTGTGAATTGGACGATGTTACTAGATCCCTGTAATAAATATAAGTCTGAAACTTATTTCAAAGCGATGATTTCGGGCTACACCACACTTGCTTGTATTTCTTTCGTCCTTACTTAATATCTTCATTTTCTTTTTTCCTTCTTTTCTCATGGTACATCATCGGATTCATTGCCTCCCTCCGATACGATCTTTGTCACTATACTTTCACCCTTTCCTTTCACGGGCGCATTAGTGGTACTCCCCCATCCACAACTTATTTATTCCTCGGGTGCCCCCCCCCCCCCACCACCACCACCACCACCACCACCACCACACCACCACCACATAATCATGGTTATTGTAACACACAATGAAACACCAATTAATGGTCAAAGGAAATTGACACAAAATGACATTTTCATGTAAATTTCATAATTTGGGGGAGCAAGTGATATTATAGAATGGGTTGATAAATCCCTGCAATCTGATTGGTTGAGAGCAAAATTTGTGCAGACAATCAATTGTACTGGATGCATGAAAAGTCATGCGTCCGGTAAACAAATCATGCGTCCGGTAAACATTTCATGCTTCCGGTAAAAATTGCATGCGTCCGGTAAAAAATTTCATGCGTCCGGTAAAAAAATCATGCGTCCGGTAACAAATTTCATGCGTCCGGTAAAATTATTTCATGCATCCGGTAATTTTTCTAATTTTTAATTTTTGGACTTTTTGGGGGGGCGTAACAATGCCCATTCTATAAAACAGATGATGCGCAAGTTTATTTCGTGGGTCGGTGGAATTGTTTGCACGCGGTAACTATGGAAACTAGTCGAAACCCACTCGGCTTCGCCTCGTGGGTTTAACAGTTCCATAGTTACCTTGTGCAAACAATTCCTACCGACCCACTCATACCTGCGCATCATTTGTATAATGATGTACTCCATCACAAAACACCCCTCCCCCAGTGCACCCCACTTTAAAAAATCTTACCGTCGGGGCGTATGTGCGGTAGGGAGGGGGTCAAGGGGTACGCCCCCCAAACATATCTTCTGTGGCCCAAGGGGCCCCCTCCACCACCAAAAACTATTCCTACGTTAACAAGAAATTTACAATTACATTTTCATGTAAAATTCATAATTTTGGGCGGCTAACAAAAATAAAGTCCTCTCTCACGAAAAAGCGAGGCCCACACGTGCCCCCTCCCCCCCCCCCCCCACCCAGAGGTAAATCTTAGCTACGCCATTGTTTACATATTGTTCTCTTTCATTCCGAATCCTTACTCCATATCCTCCTTCCCTTTCTTTTTTTTTTTCTTCATTCCCTCTTATTTGTTTTCCAAAATATTTTAACCTATACGTCTTACACTACTTCCGTCTAATTTTATTATCTTTTTCTGATTTTGTATTATTATTATTTATTTTTTTTACTCATAGACCATGCCAGAGGCCTCGTGCATCGTGCTTTTCAATTAATTGCTTTAAGTTTATCGCTTTAGAGATATGACATTACATTGTAATATTTGAAGGTTTATAATACCGCTGGAGATGTAAATTGTTTGATTTTTTTCCTTCTAAACAGCGTCGAAGTACACGTGCACATGATAATAAAGTTGGAGAAGCAAATTGTATATATTATAAAAAATCGTCCGATAGAGTAGATGATATGACCTGGTGATTGCACATGTTGTATGGTGTGTTTCAAATACCAGCGTGGCAAATTGCATAATAATACTAAGTGTAGATTTAAAGGGGACCAACACCCCAAAATAATTTACTTATACTTATAAATAAAAGGCAATAGTTTTAGTAGTCCAGTCCACCAACAAGTGTAGAAAAGTAGGTTTCCATACAAATTATATAACTCATTCGAGAAAAAAAACCTGTTGGCTTGGTAATAACAATAAGTCAATATACAAGATGATATGAGAGAACCACCAGAGTTGCAAGTATGTTTTGTGGAATTGGACGATGTTACTAGATCCCTGTAATAAATATAAGTCTGAAACTTTTTTCAAAGCGATGATTTCGGGCTACACCACACTTGCTTGTATTTCTTTCGTCCTTACTTAATATCGTCATTTTCTTTTTTCCTTCTTTTCTCATGGTACATCATCGGATTCATTGCCTCCCTCCGATACGATCTTTGTCACTAGACTTTCACCCTTTCCTTTCACGGGCGCATTAGTGGTACTCCCCCATCCACAACTTATGTATTCCCCCGGTGCCCCCCCCCCCCCACCACCACCACCACCACCACCATCGATCACCACCACATAATCATGGTTATTGTAACACACAATGAAACACCAATTAATGGTCAAAGGAAATTGACCAAAAATGACATTTTCATGTAAATTTCATAATTTGGGGCAGCAAGTGATAATGATGAAGACTTGTACTCCATCACAAAACTCCCCTCCCCCCGGTGCACCCCCACTTAAACAATCTTACCGTCGGGGCGTATGTGCGGGAGGGAGGGGGTCGAGGGGTACGTCCCCCAAACATATCTTCTGTGGCCCAAGGGGCCCCCTCCACCACCAAAAACTATTCCTACGTTAACAAGAAATTTACAATTACATTTTCATGTAAAATTCATCATTTTGGGCGGCTAACAAAAATAAAGTCCTCTCTCACGAAAAAGCGAGGCCCACAGGTGCCCCCTCCCCCCCCCCCCCACTCAGAGGTAAATCTTAGCTACGCCATTGTTTACATATTGTTCTCTTTCATTCCGAATCCTTACTCCATATCCTCTTTCCCTTTCTTTTTTTTTCTTCATTCCCTCTTATTTGTTTTCCAAAATATTTTAACCTATACGTCTTACACTACTTCCGTCTAATTTTATTATCTTTTTCTGATTTTGTATTTGTATTATTATTATTTGTTTTACTCATAGACCATGCCAGAGGCCTCGTGCATCGAGGATTTCACTTAATTGCTATAAGTTGATCGCTTTGCAGATATGACATTACTTCGAAGAGAACTTGTAATATTTGAAGGTTTATAATACCGCTGGGGATGTAAATTTTATTATTTTTTTCCTTCTAAAAAGCGTCGAAGTACACGTGCACATGTACTTTGTACTAATGATATTGATAATAAAGTTGGAGAAGCAAATTGTATATATTACAACAAATCGTCCGATAGAGTAATTGATATGACCTGGTGATTGCACATGTTGTATGGTGTGTTTCAAATACCAGCGTGGCAAATTGCATTATAATACTAAGTGTAGGTGCAAAGGCGATTGATATCATCCATTAATTTCGCACCTGCCGCTTTTTTTCATCTAAAGTGTATACTAATTATTTTTAATTATGCACCCTATTCGACATGTTTTATGGTGTGATTTAAAGGGAACCAACGCCCCAAAATAATTTGCTTATACTTATAAATGAAAGGCAATAGTTTTAGTAGTCCAGTCCACCAACAAGTGTAGAAAAGTAGGTTTCCAGACAAATTATATAACTGGAAAACTCATCACCATACTAAAGTATGTTTTTGTGGGTCTGCAGAAGAAGACTATCTATTTTCTAGGACGAACGAATCTTCCGTGGTTATCAATGTCTCCGAACGTACGCGTGTATTGAATTGGCGCACTCGCAGACGTGTGGCGCATGCAGAACCATGAGGCCCTGTTGGTTCCGTAAGTGTCGGAGATTAATCGTATTATCTATGAATTACACGACCCTTTGCAAAGTGTTGGACATCTATTTAATATTTGCGTGGTAGTCCCCTTTAATCACCAGGGTGGCAATTTGTGTATTAAAACAAAGCGTATAGATCAGGGGCGTAGACAACGGGGGGATGAGGGGGATGCATCCCCCCCCCCCCCCACCTCACAAGGTGGGGGGGATGACATGTACAATCATCCCCCCCAGGTTTTAGGGAAGGATATATTTTTTTGTGTGTATCTATACGAATGAAATAGAAAACATTAGTTGTATGCATAGGCGTATCCAGGGGGGGGGGGGGTTGGCGGTTCAACCCCCCCCCCCTTTGACCCAAAAATGGCTGTAAGGGGGGGGGGGGGTTTGAACCCCCCTTTTCACATTTTAGCTGGTCTCGAGACTACTTTTAAGCTGTCTTGACCGTCTAAAACCTGGTCTCGACCGACTAAAACGTGGTAACAACCGACTAAAACCCGATCTCGGTACCAAAAATTTTCAAAGATTCCGGTATCAGGTTCGAAAATTGTGAAAGTATTCGGTCTTGACTCTTTGCAACTGAACCTCCCCCCCCCCCCCCCCCCACTGAGAGAGTTGAATGAACCTGGTCTCGCTCGGCTTCGAAAATTGTTTACGGAAACCCCCCCCCCCCCCCCTCCCCACTGAGAGGGGTTTTCAACTTTGAAGGTACTTGGTCTCGGACTCGAAAATTGTGAAAGTACTTGGTCTCGACTTCGAAAATTGTTTACGGAACCCCCCCCCCCCCCCCCCACTGAGAGGGGTTTTCAACTTTGAAGGTACTTGGTCTCGACTTCGTAAAAATTTACGGACACCCCCCCCCCCCCCCCCCCCCCCCCCCCCCCCCCCCCCCCACTGAGAGGACTTCCAAGCAATTGCCTTGGTCTCAAAATATTTGGGCAGGTGGTCTCGGCCGCGAACAAATTAGTCTTGGTCCGGTGAATTGAACGGCAAATCATCCCCCCCAGGTGTAAGAACCTGTCTACACCACTGGTATAGATGAGAAGGAGATTAATATTATCCATAAATTTCGCACGTCCTTCCGCACTTTTATCAAAATTGTTTATTAATTATCTTTAATTATTCATCCCATTCGACATGTGTTAAAGTATGATTAAATTACTAGGGTTGTGATTTGAATATAAAAACAAAGCGCAGGTTAAAAGGCGATTAATATCATGTATCAATTTCGCTCCTTCCGCATCTGTATCAAAATTGTCGTTTAATTATTTTTAATTATTCACCTTTTTTACGTTTTAGAGGCCTAGGTTTTCCATCAAGGAGAATATCTTAGTTAGTTATCTTATATTTCAGTTAAACGGAGCAATAAATGATTAAAAACAAAAACGATACTTCTTATAATGATACATTTTAAGATCTTAATAACTTGTTAAAAGGGAGAGCATTATGCAAATATCTGGTCTTCATCTCTCACGTCTCTTTTATGTTTATAGTAATTTCAAGTTAATAATGGTATCTTACATATTTTATATCATTCGCGTCCATTGAAAAGAGAGTAAATATGGACATTTATAAGTGTTATACGATTTCAAGAAATAGTTCAATGCTAATTAACCAAGTAATTGTCCGTTGATTTGATAGTTTATTCATTTATTCAATAAATATACACACATGAAAAAGAGCAAAGAAAATGGGATTCCCCTGGGCTTCGAACCCGAGACCTCCGGATTGATTAGATCGGCGCTCTACTGCATGAGCTATAGAAACCAGTGCGGTGCTCGTCCCTGAAACCCCTTAGTTTTTAATGCTCGTGCCGTCAGAAGGTATTAAATACCTGATATAAACCCGAAGGATAGAACTCAACTTGAGGACATATTATGCGATGGATCATCGAAGTGATGCAACTTTTTTTCCTTCAATATACATGTACTATTTTCTTTATGTACTTGTGCTGCAGCCGGCCTAAGTTCGCAGAAAGGCGCATAAAAACAAAATGTAGGCAAAACATGCCAATTTGGGCGAACAGGCATCTCAAATTCTGGGTAAAGTATCATTTTCTAGAGTTTCGCATTTTCTAGAGAAATCGTGTCATTCACGGACGGAATAAAACCATGTCATTTGGGGAAACTCTGTTGTAATTTACGGGTAATATTACCTAATTCATTTTTAAAAAAGTGGAATAGTTATGGCCAAGACTATGTCATTCTCTGACAAAATAATGTCATTTTTCGGGCAAAATCATGTAATGTTTGTTCAAAATCATATTTCTTGTTGGGAAAAATCATTCCATGAACGGTAAAAATAAACGCATTGGTTCCCTTATAGATCCACGCGGGGAGAATTCTGTACCAATCATAATGCCGATAAGAATAAGAGTAAGCGCAGTTGACAGGGGCGTTCGGGGCAAGAATTATCTACCTATCATACCCCTCTTCCTTGCTCCAACACCCCCTCAGCTTCACCCGTGTCTAGTGTATTTGATATAGTCAGTAAATTTAGCTAAAAACTGGGCCATGTTGTAACTGATATACCGCGAGCCGCAATTCACCCGAGAGCAAAAATAAAAGGCCAGTATACTCAATGCTTACCTGGAAATTACTAAATCACTCTGACAAGCGAATGCACTAACAACGAGTTCACGATCGTTATATTAAAGAATCCCACCCCTTTTTTTAAAGGTACTTTACTGCCCAAAAAAGAAGCAGAGCTGTTGAACCGTAACCTAACATCTCCAAAATTATTGTAACCTCCTATTAAAGGGATAGTTGAGTTCTGGTAAGGAGAATACAGTTTTGGTGAAACTGAATTTTAGTAACCAAAACCTACATCATTACATTACAAACTAATAGTTATAACTAGAAAGGAACACAACATTCCAAATGACGTAGTAAAGATCATGTTATCATTCAAAAAGAGCCGTTAAAACGTTAGAGGGCGCTCTCTAAACACTCATCGGTTTCCACCATTTTGAATAAAATATTGTGCATGTGATGTTTTGTTGAAATAGTCATTAGATAGAGAAATAACCAACAACTATTAACAATTAACATACCTATTTTGTAACTTTTTGAAAAGAGGAAGCATTTTTTTTTTTGAATTTTTAACGGCTGGTTTAAAATTCTCTAATAAAACCTGGGGCCCCAGCTTTATTACAAATTGTTATATTTATAGATATTTCAGCCGTTTCTGAACCGATTTTGATCAAATAAAGTTTATTCTGTCACTAAAATATTATGCTCTTTCAAATTTTACAATCAGTTTTTCATTATCTCACCAAAAAAATTGTATGTGTAGCGCCCTCTCTACCAAAACTCAACTATCCCTTTAAATCATGCGAGCGTAAGCAGAAAATGAGCTTCGAAAACTACTAGAAATGATTTTTGTTCCCCCTTTATATCTTTACTACCCCCCCCCCCCCAAAAAAAAAAAACAGGGCATTTTAACTGTTACCTACAAGCTACATTATTATTGTAACTCATAATAAATTATATGTACCTCGGCAGAGAATGAGGTTCAAAACATGTGGAAATGTATTGTATTGGTTGCCCCCCCCCCCCCCCCCCCCCCCCGCCCCCAGCTAGTTTACTGCAAAAAAAACGACAACATATCATTTATGGAATTGTTGTCACTCATATAATATTATAAGTACCTAATCAGTGAAAGAGGTTTAAAACTTACTGTCAAAAAGAAACAGAGCGGATAAACCTTAGCCTAAATTCTACAGAACTTTTGTTACTTTTGTTATACAGACCTATTTAAGCAGAAATTGAGGCTCAAAACTTTTAGACATAAGTTTTGAACACCTGAAATTCGTTACAATTTCTCTACACATTCATTATGCTTGTTGAAATATGTATGAAATTACAAGATATATATAAACATATTCGACCTCATATACATAAATTTACCTGGTAGAACCCGACTTCAGAGTCACGATTTTATTGTTGGATGCACCCCAATCAATATAACAGATTAGAATTACGATGGTAAGAGTTACTATAAATCACGAATCTCTACTAATCAGGGGCAATCCAGGTAAATTGCGATGCTAATAGTATCGAATCACTATGAAAGAAATTTATTGGAAAAAAACAAGAAGGGAAAAAGAATAGAAGAGGAATTACTCCAGACAATAACAACTAAAAAGCTAATATAATTATGATGAGATTCAAAGCTTTTAGATTTAAGTTTTGAAGAAATCACAAATCTCCACTAATCAGTGGCAATATAGGTATTTGTGATGCTAAAAATAACGAATCACTACGAAAGTAAATAAATCAAAAGAACAAAAAGAAAACTAACAACGCAGAAAGAAGGGGGTATATATACTCCAGACATAAACAACTATATAAAAAGCTAAAATATACTGACGCAACGATGCAAACAAAAAAAGACAACAAGAACTCGAAAATAAACTGAAATGAAATATTTAACCAATTTTCATACGGTAAACTAGTTTGCCGTGCGTTAAATCTATGAAAATATTGATGTATGATAGGGGGCGGGTTAAAAGAAAATAACGCCATCAGGGTCACGCTAATTATATAGCAATGAGACGAGAGGCTACAAAAAACGAGTTTACATCAAAGACGCTTACGTAAAATGCGATACCATCAGTTAACCATCTTCCTTTGACGCCCGCTCCGTTTGCGCGCACGCATATTTTTGTTGACCTATCATGAATTCGAATACGAAGTACCGTCTCTTTAATTAAGATTTTGAGATAAAACAGGTGTATTTAGCAGGTCAAAACTAAAAGTAAAATGCAAGATACCAACAGGTCAAATATTCGGAACATGTCCCTATTTTTTGTTTAACAAGTTAGGCGAATGCCGGAATAGATAAGATCTTAAATATTAATATTAATTTTTAACGGGGTGCGGAATATGCCTTAAAGGGACTAATAGTAGCATTGTCCAAATCCTCAACATCCAGTTGGAATTCTAGCGGTTCCCTCATACTTTGTTGTATTCGTATTAACAATAAAAGCATGGGACAGGTTTCAGTTTTTCAAATTTCCCTTTCGTTAAAAAGATATTTACGATTGAAGTGTTCAGATGTTAAATTATCCACTGGACCGCGAAAACCGTGTACAAAGTGAGTGCAATGAGTTAGTGAATATCACTTTACATTTTTGCTCATTACTCGGCCATATAACGTCCATTTACATTAACTTGAAATGTTCACACAACACCCAGTGGACATATCAGATAACAACAATATACATTGTATCAACCAATCATCACTTTTTGCACATGTCAACAAAGTTACTTGATCCCTTTAAGTGGCGACGTCATGATTTTATTTGACACAGCCTATATAAAGTAATTTTGTTTGAATATATGAAATGGAATGCTACCTCCAAAAGTAGATCCAAGAAATCTAAAACGTAACTTGTATTAATTGCGATAGCTATACTGCCCTAATCTGACAAAAGGAAGCAACTGACAATTTTATGGATCTTTTTTTACTTGTTATGGGGTAATTGAGATATGCTCTACACCAATGGTGAACAAATTAAAGTCACCTGACAATACATTTATGAGAAATTAATAGGTCAAAAGGAAGTAACTGCACAAATATCATCATAGAAATCCTCATTTCCAAGAAAACTACCAATTGTCAGTTGCTTCCTTTTGTCAGATTAGGGCAGTATAGGTCAAATAGGTTCATTTTAATAATCTGAGTTTCTTCTTTTACTTCTGTTTCAATATCTATTTTTTTTTTTTGGGTCGGGTGTAATTTTAAGCTATTTTGGTTTTGTAATGCGTCAGATATTTTAGCCAAAAGAGAGCACATCAGTTTGTAGGTAAATGTTAGATGCTACCAAGGGACTCTATAAATAACATAAGATATAAATGAAATCATCAATTCATTCCTACTTTATGCAAATTAATGCTAGCATAACGGATGGGAAACAATTGCAAAATAGCTTGGACTTGCCAAATGTTAGTCATATAGATGTGTTTAAAAGTGCTGATTATACCATTAGAAAGAGCTGCTATTTTAATTTTGGTAGTTGATCTTAACGTTCGTTAACGCATGGACTATGATAAACTGTAATCTTCATAGACGTATTGCATGGTCTACCAGGTTCGAGTTGTAAATGGGGTTATCTTTTCCGTCATACTTCTTACCTGGCCCGAATTCTCATCAAAGCCACAGCTATAAACCAGGCTAAAAAGACAAAACAGTTCGGTAATTGTTTAAAACATGTCGCACCAGTTGGAAATTGACTTTATTATCAAGGCAAACCCCTGTGCAGAGACATCCAGACAAACCCCAGTGGAATATGACTAGCACATTGATTGTTGTCATGTACCACCACAGATAAACCCTATTGTTTCTCCTCATACTAACATTCCAATGGCATTGTTTAACAAGTCATCAGTAATATATATGTCCTCCGACTATAAGGACAGGTTAGAGACAATCATGTTAAACCATGTCATTGTAGTGGTGCATGACAACCATCAATGTGATTGTTACATTCTAATTGTTTGAACTGGTTTAACTGGTTACTGTGAACTTCTTTTTTTCGTCTTATTTAGTCTAGCCTAAGTTGGTAAATTTAGTAGAATACCAGCCAATGTGTTTAGCCCGGACTAAAGTTGTTCCACTGATGAGAACTCGGGCCTTTTGGCACTCAAGGTGAAACCTTACAAAGTGGAGAATACGTGGATAGTCATGTAACGTTTACAATTGCGAGCAAAACAACTTCGGATTAATGTCATCAAAAGCACTTATTGTATTAAGTGGTATATATACATGATATTCGTTGGACGATTTCATGCTAGTCCCAGGGAAAGTTTCTCACGTTACAAAAACAAAACTTGCCCCATGTCTTGTAATCCTAAGCATACATAACATCACCATCATCGTCACGTAATCGGCAAATCTGCTAAAACATGGTAATTTATTGAAAGATTTGTTTGATCTGGGCAAAATACTTATATGCTAAATGTAAGCAATAATTCCTCATAATTGTAAGTGGCATATTGCCTGATTATTCCATGTCAACCCTAGTGAAAATGGCTTACATTATACAAACCAAAACTTTCACATGTTTTGTTTAATAGTTGAACTACTTGTTAATTGAAAAGCATTAATTCCTCGTAATTGTAAGTGGCATATTGCCAACCCCAGTGAAATTGGCTTTCATTATACAAACCAAAACTGTCACATGTCTTGTAATCTTTGGCACAACCATCCAGGTCATGAAGAACTTATAAAGACAACCTTACACAATGATAGGAAAACTATAAAGGCTAAATGTCATCCCAAAGTCCTCATTGTATAAACGGCGTTGATTGACGGAAAAGTTCATGTTAGTCCCAGTAAAAGAGTCTCACATGACAAAATAAAACGCGACACCCTTCTTGTAATCCTAAGCGTATACCACCTTCCTCGTCAAATTGATCTTAAGGGCGAACCATTCAAAACTTTAAATAAATTGAAAGTTAGTTTTATAATTGGGGCGAAATTTCTCAGGCTTAGGCCTGACAAATTTCGCCCCAGCTAGATGTCATCCAAAAGTCCTCATTGTATAAGCGGTTTCATTGACAGACAATTTGAAGTCACTCAGAGCTAGTGAAAGTGTCTCACATATCAAAATAAAACGTGTGACACGTTTTATCATTCTAAGCGTACACCGTCAAGATGATCTTAATATTATAGGTTTTCCCGGTCAATTTCGCTATTTTCTCATGCAATTTCATATCAGCAGCATTCAATTTCACCAAATCCGCGTTTGGATCGACATATCGTCATTCAAATTCGTTTTTAGTCATTCATATTAATTAACGGAGCAACCAATTTCACACTAGCGTCATGCCAATGTAAGCGATGGGTGCTCATTTTCGTTAATGGTCATTCAATTTCATCTCTAGCAGTCTCGGGTCTCATTTCGGTCATTCAAATTCGCGCATGGGCAAACAAGTTCATCACATTGGCATTCAAATTAAAAAAGTGCAGTGGACATGTAATGTAACAGCGTTTACATGTATGATATAGAAAACAAGATGAAAATAAAGATACAAAATGGAGAACAGAAATTATGATACAATAACGATCACATGACAAATAAGAAAATGTGACGAAATAACATTATGAACTCGCATGATGATAAAGTTAAGACAAAAAGATGAACGAATGAATGTACAAATCAGAAAATACAGATTACATAATTGAACATAAAAACAGATCTAGAAAATGTGACGGAGGAATATCGAAAAGTGAAGATTAAATGTTGAAAAGTATATCTAAAAAAATGGAAAATATAGCCTGATGAAATGGTTGAGACTATGTAAGAAAAAAGGTGAATGTGTGTGCGTGTGTTTATGTAAGCGTAACCAGTTGCGTACGCAGGATTTGTTCAAGGGGGGGGGGGGTTATTTCTTCAGAAAAGAATGTTCTGTCAGCGGGGGGGGGGTAGTCGTAGGAAATTTTCAAAGCCGAGGCCGGACATTTTCGACATTTTTGAGGCCGAGACCATGGTTATGCACACTTTTCGAGGCCCGAGACCAGCAATAATGACGGTCGAGACCGGGGGTTGAACCAACGAACCCCCACCCCCCCCCCCCCCCCTCCCTGGGTACGCCTATATATTCGTAACTATGTGGTTGTATACACAAATGTATATACAGTATGTTTATTTGTGAATACGTATGGATGTTGTTTGTGTAACTTAAATTGAATGAGCATGTCTGGAAATTGGTCACCCATAAACGAAATTGAATGCACAAACAAGCGATTGCCCAGCTTACCGTATTAAATTGAATGCCCATTTGTTGAAAATAGCGCCCAATGATGAAATCGAATGCCCATTTGCGAATTTGAAGGTCGCGATTTGACATTTGGGTGCCCATATACGAATGTGGATGCTCGGAATATGAATTTGAATGACCAAAGCGACTCATCCACGGCAACTGCACGAAATTGAATGCTCATAAACGAATTTGGGCGCGTAAAGTAGGAAATTGGCCGGGAAAACCTATATTATGGACGAACCTTTCAAAACTTTCAATAAATTGAAAGTTAGTTTTATAATTGGGGCGAAATATTTCAGGCTAAATGGTTAGCAATTATTCCTCGTAATTGCAAATGTGTTATTCGCCTGATTATCCCATGTCAACCCCAGTGAAATTGGCAAACATTATACAAACCAAAACTGTCACATATTTTGTAATCTCCGCCACAGCCATCCAGGTCATAATGAACTTATAAAGACAACCTTACAACATGATAGGAAAACAATTAAGACTAGATGTCATCCAAAAGTCCTCATTGTAAATGATATTTTTGACAGACATATGAAGTCTCTCATTAGTAAAAGTGTCTCACACATCAAAATAAAACGTGACACACGTCTTATAATCCTAAGCGTACACCATCAAGATGATCTTAAAGGGACTTAGTAACATTGTCCAAATCTTCAAAACATACTTGGAACTCTAGTGGTTATCTCATACCTTATCATATTCATATTAATAATAAAAGCACGGGACAGGTTTCGGTTTTTAAAATTTCCATTTCGTTCAAAAGATATTTACGATTGAAGTGTTCAGATATGAAATTGTATACGGGATAATTTCATGCCGTGTACAAAGGTAGTACAATGAGTCAGTGAATATCAGTGAACATCAAATTAACATGAACGTTTCACACATTAAATTTTAGACATATCAGATCACTCCAATACACTTAGTAATCACTCATCACATTTTGCATTTGCCAACACAGTTACTAGATCCCTTTAAAGGGACTTAGTAACATTGTCCAAATCCTCAAAATAAAATTTTAATTCTAGCGGTTCCCTTATACCTTGTTGTATTCGTATTAACAACAAAATCATGGGACAGGTTTCGGTTTTTCAAATTTCCCTTTCGTTACAAAGATATGTATGATTGAAGTATTCAGATAAGAAA
The DNA here is from genome assembly GCA_037951105.1 of Echinarachnius parma. Classification (NCBI taxonomy): domain Eukaryota; kingdom Metazoa; phylum Echinodermata; class Echinoidea; order Clypeasteroida; family Echinarachniidae; genus Echinarachnius; species Echinarachnius parma. The sequence continues at coordinate 117,081 of JBAMJV010001263.1, read as the reverse complement.
AACTCCGGGCGAGTTTTTCCTCCGTGTACAAAGTGAGTGCAGTGAGTTACTGAATATCACTTTGCATTTTCGCTCATTACTTGGCCATACAATGTCCATTTGACTTGAAATTTTCACACATTACCCTGTGGACATATGAGATAACAACAATATACATTGCATCAACCATTCATCATTTTTTGCACATGTCAACAAAGTTACAAGATCCCTTTAAGGGCGAACCTTTCATCACTTTAAATGAATTTGAAAGTTAGTTTTATAATTGGTGCGAAATATTTCAGACCTAATGTCAGCAATAATTCTTTGTTCATTTAAGTGTGTTATTCGCCTTTTTATTCTATGTCAACCCCAGTGAAATTTGCTTACATTATACAAACCAAGACTGTCACATATTTTGTCATCTTTGGCACAACTATCCAAGTCATGAAGAACTTATAAAGACAACCTTACACAATGATCGAAAACAATTTAGGCTAGATGTCATCCAAATGTCCTCATTGTATAAGCGGTATTTTTGACAGACAATTTGAAGTCCCCCAGACCTATATAGAAAGTGTCTCACATATCAAAATAAAACGTGTCACACGTGATATAATCCTAAGCGTACACCGTCAAGAAGATCTAAGGGGCAAATACTTTACATAAATTGAAAGTTTGTTTTATAATTGGGGTGAAATATTTCAGGCCTAATATTAGCAACAATACCTCGTAATTGTAAGTGGCATATTGCCTGATTATTCCGTTTCAACCCCAGTGAAATTGGCTTACATTATACAAACCAAAACTTTCACATGTTTTGTAATCTTTGGCACAACAATCCAGGTCATGAAGAACTTATAAAGACAACCTTACACAATGATCGAAAACAATTTAGGCTAGATGTCATCCAAATGTCCTCATTGTATAAGCGGTATTTTTGACAGACAATTTGAAGTCCCCCAGACCTATATAGAAAGTGTCTCACATATCAAAATAAAACGTGTCACACGTGATATAATCCTAAGCGTACACCGTCAAGAAGATCTAAGGGGCAAATACTTTACATAAATTGAAAGTTTGTTTTATAATTGGGGTGAAATATTTCAGGCCTAATATTAGCAACAATACCTCGTAATTGTAAGTGGCATATTGCCTGATTATTCCGTTTCAACCCCAGTGAAATTGGCTTACATTATACAAACCAAAACTTTCACATGTTTTGTAATCTTTGGCACAACAATCCAGGTCATGAAGAACTTATAAAACAACCTTACAAAATGATAGGACAACAATTAAGGCTAAATGTCATGCCAAAGTCCTCATTGTATAAACGGCATTGATTGACGGCAAAGTTAATGTTAGTCCCAGTAAAAGAGTCTCACATTACAAAATAAAACGTGACACACGTCTTATATTCCTACGCGTATACCACCTTCCTCGTCAAGATGATCTTAGGGCGAACCTTACAAAACTTTGAGGAAATTGAAATACAGTCAAACCTGGGTATAGTAACCACGTAAGGGAAACAAGAAAAGTAGCTACTGTAGACAGTTGAACTCTATAGCCAGGTTCCACAACAGTGTTTGTTCTGTGCAGGGAATGTCTTCTGGTGGCCACTATAGGTAGGTTGGCTGTTATAGACGAGTGGCCGTTAAGACTAGTAATCCCTTATCATTAGTGGTTTATTCGCCTGTTTATTTCATGTCAGTCCCAGTGAAAGATTGTTACATTACAAAATAAAATTGGTCGCGTGTCAGGTACTTCTCAGTACCCCTGTGCACCAATCCTGTTTTTGGTGACCTTAAAGGCAAACCTTACAAAATGATAAATAAAATAATAATAATACATGTATACAGCATTATAGAGCGCCATGTATCTAGGTGCTCTATTCAGAGGCGCATTATTACCCTCGGTCATCAGGTACAGTTCAAACCCGCACAATTATCTTGCGCACCGAAACATCGATATTTTGTTATAATTGGTTGCAAAACAATTAAGACGAAATAACGCCCAAAATAATTGCCGGACTATTTCATGTTAGTCCCAGTGCCTAGTTAAAAGTGTCTCATATTGCAAAATAAAACGTGTCACGTGCCTTGTACTCGTTAGAACTACCATCATCGCCTGACAAACCCTACAAAATGATAAATAAATTTAAAGTTTTGTAATTGGGAGCAAAGCAAAATCATTTTAAATGTCACATGAAGCCACTTTAAGGTATAACATAATTGGTGATTATTCTAAAGCCGTTTTCCAGAAAGTACAACCTGTTTTGAAGTTGTTCTATCTGGAAAATAAACAAGTCTGCCCACCACTGTGATACAAATATATCATTGTAAATGTCACACGTGGCCACTTAATAACTGGTGATTATTCTAAAGCTGTTTTTTAAAACCATGGTTTAAACCGCGGTTTTCTGTGAATAATTCCAGCTATTGTGGGTTGAATTTTGCAACATTGTACATATCGCTAAATATGTAAATGTTGTATAAGACTTTCAATAATGGACTGGAATTGGGTCATTTCAATTTCAAAATGCAAGATATAAAAGAGAGATATTTATATCATCTCCTTTTATCAATCATCTCACCTAATATACAAGACTAGTAGCTAACCGTTTATATATTACTGCAATATTGTGATTTAATGATGATGTCGGGATATTGTGCGTCTTTGGCATTACCATAGTAATTTATTGAAGCCATACAATTTCTATTTGAATCAGTCATTAATTAATATGACGCATGTTGGGTATAAAATAATGATTGCATGACCTGACATTATCGGTCTCCGTTTCATTTTTTATATAACCAGTTCTTAAAGTAATCCGCGATCTGTATTTATGTAATTCGTCATGATAGCGTAACTACGGGGGAACGGGGGGGGGGGGGGGGGGGGGGGGCACGAGGACATGGGGGTCACGGGGGCGCATATATCTACACCAAAAAAAAGCAAAATTAATCAACAACATTTAAATTAAGAAATTCTTAGAAATCCATTATACATATTTGACGATTTATTAGTTGATTCAAACATATTATAGAGAAACTGACCAGAAATATATAATATACATAAAAAGGGGCAAAGAAACTGGGATTCTTCCGGGATTCGACCCGAGACCTCCGGATTGCTAGACCGGCGCTCTATCGCCTGAGCTATAGAAAACCCTAGTGCGATGTTCGTCCCTGAAACCCCTGAATTGTTAATGCTCGTGTGTTCAGAAGCTATTATAAGATTGATTAGTTTGACAGACATGCGATATTTAATTGGTGGTGCCATATTTATGATTAAGCTTGAATACAAAAATAGTTGTACATGTACAATAAAAACGATGTTCATACGAAGAAATAGTTTGATTATAATTAATAAATCATAATATTCAGATTGATGCCCAACTACAACTTCTGATACATGTTAGTGATGGGAGTCCCTTTGGAAGAGATGCATCCACATCAGTTGTATAGGGCGCCTAAATTAGGTTATTTTAAAAGAAATATCGCGATATTCATAGCAGTGTCATACAACTAGTAGTTTGATTTGAATAAACATGGAAATATATTTTTAATAAAACTAAATAGGAATTATGAAGAGAGTTAAATTGCCAATATTAGTAATTTTGACAGATTGTCATCAAACAACAACAACAACAACAACAACAACAACGAGTGTGCCTCCCAAAAATCACGCCCCCCCCCCTTTCAGTTGAACCATGCTACACCACATGCCGTCATTAGCTAACCTAGTTCATGTATTAGTTTGAGTATTATCTGAATGCGTTTTTTTTCTTCAGGTAAACAAGTGGAAGATTAAGTTTACAAGTACACTTCAACTCTCCTCGACATTACACGATGTCCAAAATGTCACAACCTGTTTTCCAGGATGAAATTAGAAGTGACATAATTAGATTTATCCAAAGTACTTTGTTTGGAGCTCACCGTCAAGTTGGAATCAATGAAAACACATTCGCCAGTTATGTATCGGAGCTACACTGCAAACTAATAGCGCGTGTTTTTTTTGGTCGCTAAAGTGTCCGCGAATAAGAAAAATGTGACATTAATATTATATCTATCAAAATTGGTCAGTATCAGCTAATCGCACCAAATGCATAATAAACACGATAAAACGTATTATACCGTATGTGTCACACACTGTTAAAACGCTGTGTAAACAAATTCAACAACCGCTGTTTAACATATGAACCATCCAACTGTTGTTGAAAACATTCAACAACCCCAATTGTTTAAAGTTTACACAACTTTTGTTTTAATTTGTTCTACAACTCTTGTTTAGAATAAATTTCAACAATCCTGTTGTTGAAATAGCAAATACGAAACAAGATGTAAAAGCGGCAAGGGTAGGAATCGAACCGGGGGTCTTTGGGTTATAAGACCAACACGCTACCACTGCGCTAAACTCGGTTCGCTTGATTTGCAATGGAACAAAAGGGGTTTTGTCGCGATGATTTTGCGGTCGAAACTATCACGTGATTTAACACGTTTCATCAACGCTTGAACAATGGCCGCTTTACACAACCCTTCTTTGTACAACTTATCATGCTACACCTAAAGTTGAATGAAAAGATTCAACAACTATTTTTACACAGCGTTTTAACAGTGCAGTATGATCACAGCGCGAACACACTGTGTTTCGCACTTTGGACCACAGCGTAAACACACTGTGTAGACCATGTGAAATTCGCGCGTATAGTGACACTCATCACAACGTGAACACACTGTGAACACAATATGAACACACTATGAACACACTGTGAACACACTATGAGCCCAATGTGAACACACTATGCGCACAATGTGAACACACTGTAAACACACTATGGGCACAATGTGAACACACTGTGAGCACCCTGTGATCACAGTGTGAGCCCACTGCACAATAAACGCATGGAATGTTACAGTGTGTTCACACTGTAATCACTGTGCGTTTACAGTGTGATGAGTGTTGACACTGTACCACCACCCCAAAATAATATTCTTATAAATGAAAGGTAACATTTTAAGTAGTCCATTCCATGAACAAGTTCACAAAAATATGTTTCCAGAAAAAATATATATAATTGGAAAACGCATCACCATTCTAAAGCATGCGTTCATGGGTCTGCATGTACGAAGACTACTTTGTCCAGAGCGAACGAATCGTCCGGGATTCTATTGTCTCCAAACGTACGCGTGAATAGCATTGGCGCACTTGCGAATGTTTGGCCCGTACGGAACCAGGAAATAATAGTGGTTCCGTAAGGGGTGGTAATTAATTGCATTGTTTATGAATTACACAACCCTTTGCAAAATGTTGGGTATCTATACTCCGCAAAAAAAGAAACTGGACACTTGTATAAGTTGAAATATTTCATATTAATGTACGATAAAGTGTACATGATCATATATCAAATTAAAGGGAATTTAGTCCTCTACATGCAGGGTATAACTTAAAGGTGTAATCGTTCATGCATGAAATGCCACGGTCAATTAACAATAGCAAGGTCTGTTTTCAAAAATAGCAAAACAATGGAGGACCACACTATTCGACTGAAATGATAGTAAGCGTTTCGCTTAAAACAAGATGAGCGGGGCAAGTAAGTTATGACATTATTCAACTTTATTGTTATGAACAAACTCTGGAAATACAAATTTGTCAATAAAAGAGGTCCGGGTTATGAGAGCATTATCATACTGGTCTGTATTAGAGGCATGAAGCTAGTCTATTCCATGTGTCCCCTGCAATTTTAACCATATTTACCTAGAGAAATGTCATGTTAAAGACTGCCCAACTGTTTGACCAAGGGTGACTTCAGGTTTTGAAGATCTTTGGACTACGGTAGAATTCTTAAGAAAAATTGATACCATTTTCATGCTGAAATAAGGGCACAAACTGTGACTGTTTTGACTAATAAAGCTTTGCCATGGAATTCCCCATTTTTGAGTGGATGTTCCATTTTTGCTATTTTTGAAAACAGACCTTGGTGTGGTTAATTGACCGTGACAAGTCATGCATGAATGATTTCATCTGGATTTCATGCGAATATTGAAGAGGGTATTTTTTCTTTAATTTGATATACAATATCATATATTTTATCGTTAATGAATACGAAATATTTGGTCTCATACAAGTGTCCAGTTTCTTTTTTTGCGGAGTATATTTGATATCACAAAGCGGTACCAAAACGTATAATTATGTGTTGTTCTTTGCCTGTTTGTCCCCTTTAAAGACGCTCCAATAAAACAAAGTACACACAGTGTGTTTCACACTGAGGTCCTCAATGTGAAACAAACTGTGTGTACTTTACTGGTAGGAAAGGCTAATTTGGAAGCAGACTTTTGGGAGATAATAATTATAAATAATGTCTTTCCAGCGGTTATGGCGAAGCGGTGCAACAACCTATAATAATTATAGACATCAAAGGCAGGAAGGCAAACAATGTGAGCTTTTAGCGGATCGAATGTAGAGTAGCTTTGAATATTATGACAGCTTGACACTAAATAACATTTCGATTTTTAGTCAACAAGCGTTAATCTAAGGGGAAGTTATCTGTTGCCTTTCATATATCATGAGGTTTGATATTAGATTTATCCCTCGTGTCATTTAAATCATCATGTTGATATTTTGTTCTCGAATTGTTCAATAATTTTCTCTCATCACGTCTGTATTACCCCGAAGATTTATTATATTGATACATTTTGTGGAATGTGTGGCTAAGACGATTTTTTACGCTATCATTGCAGAGATTTGAAGCATTGGTTTACTCTGCATTTTCTATGCAATCATGTTAATTTTACTTAACTTGTTTTCCTCTCAATTGTTTTAACGGTTGGTCATTATCCGTACTTTGTCCTATAATTCATGAAATATTGGCACCGTTCAATTTAAAGTTGCCATTAGTATAAACCGCTTTTCTCATGTTCTGTATTGGTCCTCCTTCTAGCTATCTTCTTTAGTAAATCTACATACCACCTGCTTCCCATTAATTGATCCATTAACTTCATAAACATGTTAACCGCTTAACGGATGATCATTGTCCGTACTTTGTCCTATATTTCATGAAATCATTGACACCGTTGGATTTAAAGTTTGACATTAGTATAAACCATGTCTCCTTTGTTCTTTGCTCGTCATTCTTATGGCTATCTTCTTTAATCAATCTACATACCACCTGCCTTTCATGAACGTTATGACCATTTTCCAAAAGTGTTGTTTGAGACTTCCGTCATGAACCTATATCTGTGTTAGGTTCTCCTAAGTGATGTGTGATAGTTTCTTATGACAGTCCTTATGAAAACTGTTATGTCCGATTGTATCACCTTTGATTTGGACCACAACCCAAAAGCGTTCCGGAAGGCTTTTCACTAAACCATTACATACTTCTCCTCTTCCACCACCTCACACTTCTCCACATCCTCGTCCTCTTTCCGATCTTCCTCCGCCCCCTCCTCCTCTTCATTCTCCTCATCGTCCTCTATCTCCTCCTCCTTCTTCTCCTTCTTCTTCTTCTTCTCCTCCTCATCCTCCTCCTCCTTCTCCTACCCCCCTGATTTCGAATCTGAACTACCTTAAATTATGCATATACCGGATGTGCAGCAGCTTTGTATAGGAATGGTTTGCAGTATTTGCATAGGCTTATCACGGTTTTTTTTTTCCGAAAGTGATTTTGAAAACTTCAATCATATACCCAAATCATTGTAAGATTTTTCTGAAGGACGTGTTAGAAAAGGAACACTAGAAAAAACCATTACAAATTTATATCAGATTCTGTCACATACTGCCCATTGATTTTAACTACAGTCGAAAAGCGTTCCAGAACGCATTTCAATTAAATCGTAAATATTTTCATAGGGAGACATTTGAAAAGTCAAAACCCATTTCATCCTTCTGTACAGAAAAATAAAAACCCATTTCATCCTTCTGTTTTAATACCATACGCCAAATAATACGGTGCAAGCGAAATGTGGAAACTCCACGTGACTTTGGTTGAATCTGCCAAAGTAAATGGATCACTTTAAGCATGGGGGAAATTATCAGTCGGGTGCATCGACCGTCCTGGTTCATTTTGCGGGATGCACTGACATATCAAGTGCCCCCTCCCAGGGGTGTAGAGCGTTCATTATCGATGGTTACCTTCTTGAGTTTCCAAACACTCGATATCCATCTCCTTTGCTTACTCTTTGATGTGTTAAAACGGCAATGGTCAGACGAGGTGGGACGAGTTATATACATTTTAGAAGAGGGCGAGGGAGGAAGAGAGAAAGAAAAGAGATCGAAGAAGAAGTGAGAAGACAGACAGAAAGAGGGGGGGGGGAAGAAACGGGGATAGGACATAGGTAGAGAGGTAGATGGGGGGGGGGGGGGTGAGAGTTGAACTAGAGAATTAGAAAGGGATTAGAGAGAGGGGGAGAGAAGAAACAAAGTTAACAGAGAAGAGAGAGATAGGGGTAGATGGGGAGAAAGAAAGAAAAAGGAGAGGGAGGAAGAGGGTGTGAATAGGCAATTTTACAATTGCTGCGTGGAATGTATATATTATGGTATAATGCTTGTATAGGTCTTTATATATCACTTCTAGTACATATATCTATCTATATATCTATCTATCTATCTATCTATCTATCTATCTATCTATCTATCTATCTATCTATCTATCTATCTATCTATATATCTATATATCTATCTATCTATCTATCTATCTATCTATCTATATATCTATATATCTATCTATCTATCTATCTATCTATCTATCTATCTATCTATCTATCTATCTATCTATCTATCTATCTATACATCTATCTATCTATCTATCTATATATCTATATATCTATCTATCTATCTATCTATCTATCTATCTATCTATCTATCTATCTATCTATCTATCTATCTATACATCTATCTATTTATCTATCTATCTATCTATCTATCTATCTATCTATCTATCTATCTATCTATCTATCTATCTATCTATCTATCTATATATCTATCTATCTATCTATCTATCTATCTATATATCTATATATCTATCTATCTATCTATATATCTATCTATCTATCTATCTATCTATACATCTATCTATCTATCTATCTATCTATCTATCTATCTATCTATCTATCTATCTATCTATCTATCTATCTATCTATCTATCTATCTATCTATCTATCTATCTATCTATCGCGCAATCGATATAGCAGAGCTCGATACCCCCCAGCCCCCCCCCCCCCCCCCCCCCCAGGCTGCACGTCGCGCACAGTCGCTTACGTACGTACCAGCGTATAGCTACAGCACGTAATGCAGTGCAATTGAATCATGATTTCACTCGCAGATTCAGTGATTGATTTACCCATTTTTACTTGATCAGACACAGAAATAAATAATAACCATACCACGAATATAATTTGTTTTTTTCTTAGTTCAAAATGTTTAAACCACCATAAATTATTGTACAGAAAATAGTTTAAACAACCACGAAAGCATCAGTATATTCTGGTATTAAATGTGGTAGATATAAGTTTCCCACAGGAGCCCCCCACGGTGACGTCACCAGAAATAAACAGGTTTACGAGACCACACGTCGCTGGATTTGGGTATTAAGACAGTGTTCAATATCA
>JBAMJV010001263.1:0-102500 GCA_037951105.1 Echinarachnius parma | reverse complement strand
TGGACCACTGTGTTTCACAGTGTGGACCACTGTGTTTCACAGTGTGGACCACTGTGTTTCACAGTGTGGACCACTGTGTTGACCACTGTGTCGACCACTGTGTTGACCACTGTGTTTCACAGTGTGGACCACTGTGTTTCACAGTGCTGACCACTGTGTTTCACAGTGTGGACACACTGTGTTTCACAGTGTGGACCACTGTGTTTCACAGTGTGGACCACTTTGTTTCACAGTGTGGACCACTGTGTTTCACAGTGTGGACCACTGTGTTTTACAGTGTGGACCACTGTGTTTCACAGTGTGGACCACTGTGTTTCACAGTGTGGACCACTGTGTTGACCACTGTGTTGACCACTGTGTTTCACAGTGCGGACCACTGTGTTTCACAGTGTTGACCACTGTGTTTCACAGTGTTGACCACTGTGTTTCACAGTGTGGACACACTGTGTTTCACAGTGTGGACCACTGTGTTTCACAGTGTGGACCACAGTGTTTCACAGTGTGGACCACTGTGTTTCACAGTGTGGACCACTGTGTTTCACAGTGTGGACCACTGTGTTTCACAGTGTGGACCACTGTGTTTCACAGTGTTGACCACTGTGTTTCACAGTGTGGACCACTGTGTTTCACAGTGTGGACCACTGTGTTTCACAGTGTGGACCACTGTGTTTCACAGTGTTGACCACTGTGTTTCACAGTGTGGACCACTGTGTTTTACAGTGTGAACACACTGTGTTTCACAGTGTGGACCACTGTGTTTCACAGTGTGGACCACTGTGTTTCACAGTGTGAACACACTGTGTTTCACAGTGTGGACCACTGTGTTTCACAGTGTGGACCACTGTATGAACACACTGTGAAGACTATGATCGAGCGTTTTAACAGGGTGAACACTCTTTGCACTGTGAACACACTATGTTTACATTGTTGGACACCGTGTTCTTTCCGGTAGAGAATGTAGTTTCACAGTGTTGACCACTGTGTTTCACAGTGTGGACCACTGTGTTTTACAGTGTGAACACACTGTGTTTCACAGTGTGGACCACTGTGTTTCACAGTGTGGACCACTGTGTTTCACAGTGTGAACACACTGTGTTTCACAGTGTGGACCACTGTGTTTCACAGTGTGGACCACTGTATGAACACACTGTGAAGACTATGATCGAGCGTTTTAACAGGGTGAACACTCTTTGCACTGTGAACACACTATGTTTACATTGTTGGACACCGTGTTCTTTCCGGTAGAGAATGTAATTGTCGTAGTCCCAAGGACCTCGTTATAAAGAGGTTCCATTGAATGACATTAAAACAAGCATTAACTCCTTCCGTACCGGCACTGGACCGTGTCACGTCCTGAGTCTTTGGACATTGCTATACAGGTAATATATAGTCAGACTGGCGAGACCGAAACCAACCTGACATCAGACCGACAAATTCGGGGTCGTTTGGGTTGATGTCGATTTGGTGTCGGCCGAGTGTAATACAGTCAAACCTGTCTATAGCGACCGCTCAAGGGACCGCCGAACAGTCGTCGGTGTAGACAGGTGGTCTCATTAGACAGGCGGGCGGCCATTTTGAATTTCTGGTCGCATATTGTGCCTATACATATTGTGCCATAGATTTGTACCAATGCGTACTGCATTCGTGGGTCTAGTCGTGTCCTGTGTGACCAGGCCTTTAGATGCAATTAATGGTAAGTCAGATCACGTGTTTAGATGCGCAAATCTGATTGGTTGAAACGCGTAAATTTTCAATAAATTGTAACTTACAATATATTGTATCTCTTTCTGCAACGGGGCCTAGGACTGATTGATTAAATTGGTTAAGTGCCAACGAGACTATTTTGCCAAACCACGTCCACGTAATAAATTATTAATACTCAGTAAATAGTACTCCGCGCAAATGTTGAGAAACTAACCGGCTGTTCAAACATCAGATAGAAGGACGCGATTTTATGATACTTATAATTATTTTAATAAATGTTCACTCTTTTGTACACATATAATTATCATTTATAATTATGTACTGAAACTACGTTTGAAAAATATATACGAAAATCTGTCGAATTCCTTATACTCGATGTAATAATTCCCTGGAATATTCGATCCCATATAATAGAGACTGAAATACTTGAATCGAAATGTGATAGCTAGGTGACCAGCCTAAGTCAATATATAAGCTGTGTGAAGTTTATTGTCATTATAACAGTTTATTTTATGCATTGACCTGCTCAGGATTGGAGTCTTGAGTGACCAGAGGCGACCGAGTTGATGCCTTGGTCGCTCAAGCGCTAATTTTGTGGTCGCTAACTATACACAGATTTATATATACGTCGGGACCCAAATAGGGTGGTCGCTGGTCGCGTTAGGCAGGTGGTCGCATTACGCAGGTCGCTTAACACATGATTTTTTAGGGGAGGACCAGAGAGCGGTCGTTATGAGCAGGTGGTCGCTATAGACAGGTGGTCGCATTAGCAGGTTTGACTGTAATACGTTTTGGAGAATAAATACATGTTCGTCATGTTTTCGGTCTGTATCGGTCTGCGCTCTTATTCAGTTTACTGTATATTCGTCACTGATTTACATAACACCAAACCGATCCAAAGTAGACAAATTCGGGGTGGTGTTGATTTTTTGTCGGTTTCAATTCGGCCTGTTATTGGGGTACTTGAGGGTTGGATGTGATTTCCGTTCGGACTTCCAAATGTAAGTTTTATTTCGAAGGTCTTTGAAGGGATCCACTTCGACAAAATAAGGTTTGGTGTCGGTCTGGGTTCGGCTTGGTGGTGTAACTGGGGTTTCGTTGACAGTAGGTGTAGGAGCATGGATTGCATCGATAACCAACCCTTCACCAGTAATAAATATCGTCATAGGCCCGTAGCCAGGTTCTTCAAAGGGGGATTTACAAAATATACGTAATTTACAAATACGGGACCGAGACTGATCGAGGACGAGACCGAGAGCACTGATTGAGTCGTGTAAGCGGGAGGGAGGGGGGGGGGGGGGGGGATTTCGAGGCCATGACCAAGATCAGGGGGGGGGGCAACAAATGTCGAGGCCAAGACCAAGAGCGGGGGGGGGGGGGGTCAACAAGACATATTGCTGCTCGAGACCACTGGTTTAGATGGCCGAGACCGATACAAAATAAAATGTGGACCTAATGCTACAGTCACATTTGCTCTACGGCGAGCGTACGGCGGCCGTACGCCCCCGAAATCGAGAGAAACGTGCGGCGGCCGCAGAAAATCTGCGGTGGCCGCAGGGTCCCCATACGGCGTAACCGTATATTTTACAGGCCGTAGGGGTCGCCGTAGAATTATAACTAAAAGTTATAACTCTTTTTCATTTCTACGGTCGCCGAAGCAATTATACACGCCGTAGCCATGGCTACCACTCCTATATTCTATAGGGGTGTAGCTGTAGCGTCAGTCTGGCCGCACGGTTGCCGTATGGCCCCCTGCGGCCGCCTTGCGGGCGCCTTGCGTCTGCCTTGATATTTGTTCAAATAACCTACGGCAACCGCAGGGACGCCCTAAGGCGACCGTGCGTCATCACTTTAAAGGCCGTACGGCAGCCGCAGATTTTCTGTCTACACAAATTGAAGATACGCCGTACGGCGGCCGTGGCAAATGTGACTGCTAATGCATGTGACCGTAGAAATTCTACGGCGGCCCTATTTTTGTAATTGGCCGTAGAAATTTTAGACCGTACGGCCGCCGTGTCAAATGTGACTGAGCCATAAGACCGGTGTAAAGTGGACCTTTCTTAATTTGAAGAAGGGAGGGGGGGTGCGTTGGGTGTACCCAACGCCCCCCCCCCCCCCCCCTTGGCTACGGGCCTGCGTCATGTCTGCATGTCTATACACCTGGATATTTTATTTTTTTTGTTGGGGGGGGGGGGTGATGCTTTATGCCCCCTTTCAGATATTTCAGGTCATAAAACGCCCGATCGCCGCGTACATTTGCATGTGTGTCAAGTGAGGTGTATAGATGTTGTGGTAATGACTCGAAATCGAAAGGTATTTGAACGTGTTACAGGTCATGCCAAATTCATTTAGACGAAATAAAGTAAGTGTCTGATACAAAATGGTACGTATTTGTTATTACCCCATAAAGGCTGTGACGTAGATTTATGTTTATTTGGAGCTGTAAGTGAGTTGTAATAAGTAACACCTCATTTCAATGATACATTTACAATTATGTAATAGCCCCAAATAACTTTCGCTTAATCGGGTCAATGTGGTCAATTATACGACCCTACTATCGCGCAATACGGATTTACGTAACGTTGATTTCCAGACCCATTTCCTTCTACCAAGCCTGTAAGAGTGTTTGGATAAAACATGTTTAACAACAGTAGTAACAAATTAAGTGTTGTAATTCGGGAAATGTTTCTTCCTCCTCCTCCACCTCAGAAAAACCGGTTCTGGGAAAGAATCCGTTTCTCTAATTAAAGCTTAAAAGAAGACTTTATTGGCGAAATGAACTACATTTATTATTCAAATCATGATTATAGAAAACCATTCCATACAAATAAATCATTTGAAACCTTTAACTTTTCCCATATTTGACTTTTAAAAAACATACAAAATCAACTAGTAATGGAACGATCCTCAAAATCCAATACGTGACGGATGCCGTATTATATGTTTCTCGTGTAATTCACCGAAGGCCAATCTACTTAGTAAAACCATACATGAAATATAAACATATTAATTAATTATTTTCTTCATATTTGCTCGCTACAACATTAGACAAGAATATTACAAATATATCCGCAATATCAACAATAAAATTCCCCGAATTGTGGTGGTAAATATTTGTTGATAAAATCTTGAGCAAATTACGACAAAATTGGTAACTCCGCACGTGACCTCATAGACCCCCGTTTATGGAGCACACGCACTACATAAACAGACACAAAACGTGAGAGAAAGTAATTTACCTCGTTTATGCCTAGGTCACAAATGTTCCGGGTGCCGTACGATTTTTCTCCCTACGGCGGATTTTCTACGATTTTGGGAAATTGTGATATCGTACGATGTCTGTGGTATTTTAGAGTATAGCGGTCACATATTCTCCGGGGCCCGTACGATGACCTTTGTCTTAAAATAAAACATACATCGCACGGCTCTCGTGAATACAAACTTAGTGCCCGTACAAGTGCCTTACGGTGCTCTTACGGTGACTCCACGGTACCCGTACGACTAGTGGGACGTGTATAAAACTCGTGTCAAGGCTAACACAGTTTGCATACTTTCTAAAACGATATAAAAATCAAGAGAGCTTATGCTTTTATAACGCAACTTTAAACATATTAAAGGTGAAACAGACAGATATGTTTCTGAGTACGCATGCAATTATAAAGCTCATTTTTTTCTTCAAAACTATCAAAGAAAAATATACGTTTAGAAGAGCAGGAAAACATCATGCGGACATGATATTAATCCACATTATGTAACTTCCTGTAGCCAAGCTAAAACGATTACAATACGAAGTACAAAAGGAGAAACATCGTTTCGTTAGTAGATCATATTGGCCCGAATTCTCATAAGTGGCACAACTTTAGTCTGGGCTAAAAATACAGAAACTACCAGTAACCTGTGACACGGTTTTGCACCTGTGCACCCATTGATGGTTGCCATTCGCCACCAGAGATATTATAATTATTTCCTTTCATTATCCAGTGAGTCAATCCCTTTAGTTCTGTTTAGGCTTTAGGACAAATGGCCGCTTGCCATTTCAGTACTATAGTATAACCGTTCACCAGCTATATAATGTCCTGGATGATCCAGGACGAAATTTTGCTGATGACCGACTATACTATGACTTGAATTTCAAGCGGCCCATTGTCCTGATACCTATAAGCAGAACTAAAGGGATTTACTGGATAATGATAAGAACAATTATAATATCTCCGGTGGTGAATGGCAACAATCAATGGGTCCGCATGTGCAAAACGATTTAACTGGGTACTGGTAGTCTATGTCTTTTTAGCCCAGACTAAAGTTGTTCCACTGATGACAATTTGGGCCAATAACATTAAGATTTATTTTCCTATAAATCGGCAGGACACGTACTTTAGTTAACCATTTCCTTTCTGTCAAACTCACAGTATATAGTTTTAGCGTTGTCTTACGTACGTTTGATCAGATTTCAATTAAAAACATAATAATGGATAACAAAATAAAACATTTACAACATTTGGACGTCAGCATAGGTATACAATCATATATTTCTCGGAACCACATGGCATGCGTTTCTAGTTCCTTTTTCACCCATTCGCTACTAGATTTACATCCCCTATAGTGTACAAGCAGGGCCCACTTGGTTCCTGCAGGCAATTCGAACTGTAGAAGAGTATTATACAATAAAGAATATTTGGGATCGTGACGTAATGTAATTACATATCATTATCAAAAGCAAAGCATGCATAACAAAGGGAATTCCGAAAACTGTAGGAATACATTATTTTGGATTAGCACTTGAACTTTAACATTCGACTATGCACATGACGTGCTGTTACTTTTTTCATATCAATTTACAAAACGAAAAAGGTTTAAAGCAGGTATATTGCCCTAACTGGACAATGCTAGTGACGTGCAGTAGTTGGTATTGTTTTTTGGGGTTTTTTTTTTTTGGGGGGGGGGGGGGGGGGGTAGCCCACTCAAACATGTTTTCTTGATTTGAGGGCATCTAATGGTACCTAATCATCCCATGTGCAGATAATTTCGACCTCACTAAAATTTCTTATAAAAACTTGTTATATCATGTTGATAACTAAGAAGCCATATTTACGCAGTCGTCAGCGCGTTTGTAATCGAAAAGTCGTAACTTCGTAATGACTGCTATAATGTAGCCCAAATAAACTCATGTTTTTCTTGATTTGAGGGCATCTAATGGTACCTCATCATCCCCTGTGCAGATAACTTCGACCTCACTAAAATTTCTTATCAAAACTCGTTGTATCATTTTGATAACTAAAAAGCTATATTTATGCAGTCGTCAGCGCGTTTTTAATTGAAAAGTCGTGACTTCGTATAACGTTTACTATAATGTAAACAATTTAAACTCACGTTTTTTTGGTTTTTATTTGAGGTTTAGTATTGGTACCTCAGCAACCCCTGTGCAGAAAATTCCTCTCTAACATTTCTTATAAAAACTCGTTATATAATTTTGATAACGAAGCCATATTTATGCAGCCTTCATCGTGTTTTAATTGAAAAGTCGTGCCGACGCGACGGAATTATGGCATCCAAGCACGCGTCAGTCAATGAGTGGGTGGTCTCACTTGTTATTTATGTGAGAGATGAGTACATCACAGTGTAATTAATGTTAAAAAGCGTGACCAGTGAATTACACTTTATTCTATTTAAGATGTTTAACATGTTTAAAAAGTATCCCTTTTTGTTTATCCAGGTTGTACTGATCTCCTACTCTCCTAGATTATAAAGCTCACTAAAGGGGTACTTAAATAACAAGCGCCAGATACCGACAAACAGGTCGTTTTTCTCTTTCCATTTTGGTTTGGATTTGTTATTGATGATCCAAAACGATAAATTCGTAAGATTTGGTTGAAATCGTGACCAGTTAAATCCATTAAAACTCAATATGAATCCCCATTAGTCACGAGTGCCGCCGAAAAACAGGCATTTAATGTTTAGAAAGCAAAACCAAAAACATATTACTGATGGTGATGATGACACTGATGGTGGCTATTTATAGCACACGTTCCGTCTTTCGACGCTCGCGGCGCATCACTACAATTACCCCGGTCATCGGATACATACTGCATTTAATCCAGCACACAAAATGCACATTTTCCACTCCCTGGGAAGCATTCGAACCAGACAGCCTCTTAGGTGCACACAGTGACAAGGAACTCCATTCCATCCGTCATATTGATCACTTACGATGGCCACGGACATTCTTAGTTGCCCGTTAGTATAATAATTGTTATAGTTACATGTATTAAAGGTATAGTACAGTTTGGGTCAAACTGAATTTTAGTAACTAAAACCTGCACCATAACATTACAAACTAATCGTTATAACTCCACCATTCTCGAAAGGTATAAACAATTACGAACGACTAAGTAAAAAGCCTGTTATCATTCAAAAAGAGCTGTGAGGTTTTGTTGAAATAATGATCAAATAGAGAGATCATCTATTTTAAACCTCTTTTGTAAAAATGTGTTAATCATTGAATAAACCTGTGGCCCCAAGTTTATTCCGATCGGATACATTAATAGATATTTCAGCTGTTTCTGAACCGATTTTGATCAAATAACGTTTATTATGTCATTCAAATTGTATGCTCTTTCAAATTTGACACTCAGTTTTTCATTACCTCACAAAAAAAAAATTCTTGAAGCGCCCTCTATACCACAATTGAACTACCCGTATAACACTATTTACAAATGATTATTATCATAATGTTAATAACTATGATAATACTATTATAACATAAATTATTATGATATGTAATTCATATGCATCATATTTTAATCATAATTCAAATAATATAGTAATAATTATCATTACACACGACTGTATTGTAATAATTGTTTTTAATAAATCACTTTCATCTGTGAAAAGCTAACGGGTTTTTTGTTGTAAACATGTGATAATCATGCACGTGTGAATAATGTAGCTCTTTGCGATACATTGTCTGCCTTAATTATAATTTCTTTCATAATGCATTTTTTGGTGAGTCTGGCAGAAGAAGAGTAGGTTCCCAATTTTGAGAGTTGTCTGTACACTGTCAAATGAGGGCGCTCGATAAGAAACGCCGTCAAAGCGCTCTGAGAAAAGCCAGAGCGTGTGTTGATGGAACGAGAGACATGCACGGTCATCAAAATAAAGCTGCTTGAGAGTCCCCAATTCCCTTCGAAGATTAGTATTTTTCTTTAAAAGGCCAGTTTCTTCCTAAGATATTGGAGCTCTATAGAAGGTTTCTATAGGTTCTAGAAGGATGATTGTTGTAGAGAGTGGCTCTGTCAACCAAATCTATATGTTTAAGATCTTATTACATTATTTTCTTCAATGTATTCATGTCTAAATATGAAATACACTAAAACAATTAACAACCATGACAAACCAAACCAATTTAACAATTATTTTCCGCTAAATGTGTCCATATTATTGCCAACTATTGTTCACTAAACGAGAACAAAATCATTTAAAAATTATAGCCACGGATTTCAAACCAACATTTTATATCTACAGCCAAGCGTTTAAAACAAAATAACATTAAATCTTAAGGCAGGTGGTAGAATAAGCCGACATACAAACAGCCTATGTGCTCAATACATTCGATCAGGTATAAACTTATAATGATCATAAAAGGCTAAGGTCAAAATATTAAGTATTTTGAAGGAATAACACGAAACAAACCTCTTGATTCAAGTGGAAGATAACAAGAGGAAGAATATTAAATCAAATCAAAATCTGCAGTGTACGCTCATAATATTGATGCCCGCCCGCCCGCCCCCGCACGATCAATGCATGCATCACAATCCCCTGCCCCATGTACTGTATAAACGTAAGGTAATGAGATGCGACAGTGAAGATGCATGTAGTATTTAACCATGATAACCAATGGGGCTCACGAGCGGGGCCTGTACAGCGCTGTGCATTGAGATGGCATAGAGGCGCCACTATGCCCTGTACAAAATGTGCATGCACATGATAAGATGTACTGTGAAATATATTAACATGGCGTTTTTTAAGGCCTATTCATCGATTCCAAAATGATCCTAAAACGATTTATTTTCATTCTCGGCATTAATTACTAGCAAAAAGTGTGCTTGCTTTGTTCCTTTGACGATACTCTAACATACACACACTATACTATACAAACACACACCATTTTCAAACCGTACATAAAAATGACGCCAAATCACACATATTTCTATTGTGAATTTTAAAACAAATGTAACTGTTACATACCGAATATTTACATTTATTATATAACATTGTCTATTGAATCAGAATATATGCGAACATACCAATATCCGACTTAAGAATTCATTTGAGAATTGTAAATGATTTATTTTCATTCTGAACCTTTAAACATTACCACAAAACAAATTTGTTCACTTTTCTTTGACGTACATTTCACACACATACTATGCTACACACACACACACACACACACACACACACATACACACACACACACACACACACACACGCCATAAGGGATATATTTATGGAAAGCAAACATAATTACATAAGTTGTGACTCTCAATAAATCGCGTTCCCCGAAACAGTCCGACCACGCTAAGCCACTCATTTCTAATATCATATTTGTCCTGACAGCGCATGAAAGGGAACGAAAAAGTAAACTATTTAGTTAGAACATGACATTTTAGTTAGAAGTAACAGTTATTTTAAATTTGTTTGTATCACTGTCGAGTTTTGATCTTTACTTTATCATTCCCATTGCAATCGAATTAACATAAATTGAATCAAAAATAAAAACGTAAACACAAAATGAGCAAATAAAAATGTGATTTATGTTAGAACTGTTAAATACAATTACAACGTATCAGACGGTCGCAACGTGAATCATACATTAGTTACATCAGTAAATAGGAATCTCGAGGTATGGGAACAAATACATAGCATGATCGGACATTACATGTTAACATTCACCTGATTGTATAATTATATCGAACCTTACTCCCTTTTTTATTTTAGCAATACATCAAGGCGATTTTTAGTAATGTATTAATTACATTTGAGATTCTTTACAGTAGCATCTTAACTCGGGGCACGATTACTTGTAACGCCTTAAAGGGGTAGTTTAGTTTTGGTAAGGCTGAACTTAAGTAGCTAAAACCTGCACAGTAACATTATAAACTAATAGTTATAACTCCACCATGCTCGAAAGGTATACAAAATTACAAACGACTAAGTAAAAAGCCTGTTATCATTCAAAAAGAGCCATTCAAACACAAGAGGGCACTTTTTTAAAAGGCATTGGTTTCAACCATTTTTCATACAAAATTATGCATGTGATGTTTTATTGATATAATTATTAAACAGCGAGATCATCAACAACTATTTAAAAAACGCTTTTGAACATTTTTGAGAAAGTGTAAGCATTTAAAAAAAAATTTCTAAAAATCATCTAATTATTTGGGCCCCAAATAATTATAAGATCAGATATATTTATTGATATTTCAGCCGTTTCTGGGTCGATTTTGACCAAATAAAGTTTATGCTGCCATTAAAATTGCATGTTCTCTCAAATTCGACATTCAGTTTTTCATTACCTCACAATAAAATTGTGATGTGCAGCGCCCTCTCTACCAAAACTAAACTACCCCTTTAAGTTCTGCAATATATCTAAGTCTTTTTTGGGGTAAATATAATGATTATAAATGATGCTCGAGATTATATTTTAAAATATATATATATATATATATATTTACTTGATAAATTATTACTTTTCAATACTTACATGAACAATTGAGTAAAACTTAATGATTTATATTTTTAATTAATTAAAGGGGTAGTTTATTTTGGTAGAGAGGGCGCTGCACATCACAATTTTTTTGTGAGGTAATGAAAAACTGAGTGTCGAATTTGAGAGAACATGTAATTTTAATGGCAGAATAAACTTTATTTGGTCAAAATCGGTCCAGAAACGGCTGAAATATCAATAAATATATCTGATCTTATAATTATTTGGGGCCCAAATAATTAGACGATTTTTTAAAAAAATTTAAAAAATGCTTACACTTTTTCAAAAATTTTCAAAAGCGTTTTTAAAATAGTTGTTGATGATCTATCTACCTAATCATTATTTCAATAAAAGATCACATGCATAATTTTGTATGAAAAATGGTTTAAACCAATGCCTTTTTAGAGAGCGCCCTCTTGTGTTTTAATGGCTCTTTTTGAATGATAACGGGCGTTTTACATAGTCATTTGTAATTTTGTATACCTTTCGAGCATAGTGGAGTAATAACTATTAGTTTATAATGTTACTGTCCCGGTTTGGGGTACTAAAGTTCAGCCTTACCAAAACTAAACTACCCCTTTAAGGAACGTTAAAAATATGTCTTTCTTATTATAACGATAATTTTATTAGGAACATAATGATATCAGTTTTTGCATAATGACTTCTCCTCTTGTACGATTATCCCTTTATAAGCATCATCTATGCATCTAGTCATCTATTCTAGAACCTGCAATTCACTGTTAAAGAGAATAACCTATTATGTAAATTATGAGCAATATAAATCATATAATTATATGAATTCAGCTGTACATGTGAAAATACACGATACATCTGAATCTATAGGATTCCTCTGTATTTGATAAAGGATAAACCTCACAGGATTATATTCACGTCTAAAATATGGAATTGATATTAATATGTAAACCCCCTCAGGATATGTGAAAGAGAACCATCAGAATAAGAAAATCGAAAATAGACAAGTGGAAAGAAGAATGTGTAGAGAAAGAAAGACAAATGGGAAAGCGACGGGAATCAAATAAGAAGAGAAAATAAAGAGGATAAGAAAACGGGAAAGAACTGAATATTGAGCGAGAGTAATGAAAGCTGACGCTTAATTCTTTTCCTCGGGCTACGCATGCGAGCTAGCTCTCGAGTGCTACCTTACTCAAAACATGCATAATTTCACCCTTACCACTTCAATCCGTAGATACCACTGCAGTTTCTAATGCATGTATAATACATGTTGAAGCGAGCCTGCTAGAAGCATATACGAGCATGCGCAGTAGTACCCTAGCTACCCGCTTTTCCAGCACTCTCATTAGCCAGCGCTGGGTGAGGCATCGTGACGTCACACCGTTCGGGATCCGCACCGGACAGGGAAAGCCATCAAAAGGCAACGAATCAACGCCAACCAAGCATTCTGTTCGCAGTTGATCGTCCGTAGTAGACCTACACGCCACCAGTGTGTCTACAAAACATCTGTAACTGTTCATTTCATTTCTGACTGCGCTAACAGACAATTTTTGTGACTTTATCATCATCACTTTTGTCTTCATGTTTCGGACACTGGTTTTCCATTCCACATCTAGTTGAAAGTGCGACAGCTGGTGTTTAATTCTTTACTCTGTGATTAAACAATTTATGTTGCTGTGTCTCCCATCAGGAGGAATACTTTCTCCACCTCAACCACCCGAAGCTTCATCGGTCTACGGCTGCAGATCTTGCAGCCAACTTCGCCAACATCCGCTGAGCATCCGCATCACTTCTCCTGCAACCATGGGGACTGTTCTGTCCATCTCACCGAAGCCACATCGCGGCGAATACGGAGGCTACTCGGAGACCACCACGCTTAGCGTGGGCAATCTTAACGAGCTTTACCTGAACAACAGCAAGAATGTGTCGCAGAGCACCAAAGAGAATATACACCTGGTCGGAGAGCGGCCGATGCGAAAGCACAACTCGGCCCTCTTCATCAGCGCTCTGGGCCTCAAGATGTTCAGCGTCTCCAAGAAGAAGACGGCTAGCACGGGGGTCAGCACGACATCACTGGACACGAATTTCAACAGCAGCAAGCAGTCGCTTACCGGTTCGGACAAGGCAAACAACAATGTGCTCAAGCCCAAGAACCACTCGCAATCGAACCAGAACGTAAACAATGCCATGTACAAGCAGTACTCGGATAGCGTCGCCATCCTCACACCGCCGAAAAGAGACTCGAAAATGCTCGACTCCAATATCAAGAAATCGTTTTCGTGTTTCAATCTGAACTCGCATTGTCCACCGACGCACAACGGGCACCACCACCACCACCCGTCGCAAAGGGCGCACATAAGCAAGATCAGCAACGTCTCGGGGTCTACGACGACCGCGACGACCACCACAAATGGACTCAATGGCTTCCGCAAGGTGTCGTCGAATCATGGCGTCAGGACGTCGTCCAGTGTCCAGTCGAACCCGAAGAAGATCCTGCAGTGCTCTACCAGCGAGCTGCTCAAGTGTCTAGGCAACTTCCTCTGCCGGCGCTGCCCCTACCTGAAGAGCTTCGATGCCAACGACGCGATCATGTGGCTGAGGGCCGTCGACCGGTCGCTACTCATCCAGGGCTGGCAGGACATCAACTTCCTCAACCCCGCCAACGTCGTCTTCGTCTACATGCTGGTGCGCGAGCTCCTCAGTAGCGACGCCGTCGTCAAGAACGAGTCGGAACTCCAGGCCATGGTCCTAACGTGTCTGTACCTCTCCTACAGCTACATGGGCAACGAGATCAGCTATCCGCTCAAACCCTTCCTTGTGGAGGAGGACAAAGACCGATTCTGGTCGCGCTGCATTAAGATCATCAACAGCTGTTCGTCCAAGATGCTGAGGATAAACCAGAATTCCAACTACTTCACGGACGTTCTCGCCGATCTCAAATCGTTCGCAAGGAGTTGAGTTGAGTCTGTCTCACTCTACTTGGACTTGTACTAGCTAACCGTTTTTTATTATAGAAAAAAGGGGAAATATTGAGCTAGGAAGACTATGGACGACTATCATCATGTGAATTATTATGATCATGTGAGTTTTTTATATCAACATGCAGATATTGTATGCGAACTAGAAGGGAACCACACCTTTCAACTGTGGCACAAGATTATATATAATTATCTAGAGTGATATTGTCCTTTTCCTCCATTATTGTTCTAAGCACGACATCGTCTGTGTGAAAAGTTTTATATCTGTATATTGTACTAAATATCTAAAGTTGTACTATGTATATACGAGAAGATTTTACCTGTTTCTAGATTATTATTATCATCATTATGTATTGTACTTTGTCCATTCAGAAACTTAACTTACATGTCTATTTCGCTGCACTCACTTTTAACATAAAGTCAATGTTTTATGTGTCCCGCTTGGAGTCAACCAACATGTAAAGAGGTGATATATCTGTCTGTTATTTAATATTTAATATCTTGTTTAAAAGGTGGAGAGTAATATTTCTTTGTCCGTGTGTTGGACATACGATTTTAGTGATTCCCGTAGGCATATTTGGAATAATCTAATAACGTTTAGATTTCTCTTTCACCATCGCATCCCCCATTCTCCATATTCCTCCGTCTTCCCACTGTCATCCTCCACTCTCTCTTTCTCTCTCTCTGTATCTTGTCATCTCCATCTGCATCTCTCCATCCCTTTCTCCGTCTCTCCATTTCTGTACTCCACTCCCCTTTCTCTCTTTGATACTATCTACAGCTGATGGTTAAAGGGCAGGCTGAATCATCGCTTAGCTTGTTTTGTTGGCTCAAAAAAACCCTTGGCATATTATTACATCTTATTCACGTAACCTAATAATGGCGGCCTCGGTGTACAATAACACACACACACACACACTCGCATCAGATGGTGATTGCATTTGCAGATGCACGCTGCGCCATGACTTGACTAACTGGCATGGCCTTTCCATCATCATTCAGTGTACGTGGAATGTTGTGTACGTCTGAGGCCGCCGTCTTCATATCATATCATTAGGGGCGGGGAGTTTATGTTACCGTGCAGCGAAGGCAGATTATTGAAAATATGTGTGTTGCGTTATGTTACGGGGCTTCTAGTATAAGCATACGATATCACTTAATGCTATACATTACAGCTGTTATTATTATTATTATTACATTCCTACAAAGTATAAAGTACCATACGCTTTTTATTAATATACAAGTTTAAGAAGCGACTTTGCTTCAGCCAATCATCAACTTGGATGTGTGAACTTAATTATCATGTATGATCCACGCTCGTACTATGTTTATTACAATTTTTTTACACCAAAGAACAGTGACATTTATTACATTTTGTATAATTTATAATTTTTGCAGTACGACTTTGTACTCTGACGCGATTGCAGTTGCATTTGTTGTGTTTTGTTTCATTGTCTTTAAAGTACTTTTGGTCTAGAGATAACAGAGGAAATACACCGGCATGTCGGGTACATTTCCGCCTCTGTCTCAATATCCAACAGAAACAATTCTCATGACCCGCCTCATAATAACGTAATATGTGCTAAAACTGCAATTCTTGTTTTTTCTCTCTCTCTTTTTGGCGGAAGTCACATGCAAACTGATTAAGAATTAAACTTCAAACTCTGTGCAATATTATGATATTACGTTATTTTTTTATGTTTCATTTTGCTAATGGACATTTTAAAATCGTTGCCGAAAAGGGTTTTTCCTTTTTCCATATGTTTATGCAAAAATTACTCAAGAACGTTTAATTTTTATCGCAATGCTCTTATTGAATTTCTTTCAAAGTATAAACATATTATTTTTTTTTATATATTGATGTTTATTTTGTGTTTGATACACAATCCAATTTGTTCAGGAAATGAATTTGAAGTTAATTTTTTTTTTTGCTGACTATAACCTATGACAATCTTGCCGTATTTTTTGTAATAATCATGAGTTTTATTTAATGCTAATTTATTTGCAAAAAACTGGTATGCAATTCAACATAATTATATAATGCAAACATATACGCTGAAAATGTATATGATTGTTGGCATAATAACGTGACATATTGCACGTAGCTCAACCTGGGATGAATATTGTCTGCATACTTATTGGTAGGCATATGTAGAGGTAATATATTCCACTTACCAATTCGCATCTCTGTTTAGGAATATACAGCATTCATCCTGCATCACATTCTATACAGCCCTGTGTATAAAAGTAAGACTATACTAAATAATATGCCCACATCGCACTCAGCAGCGCTGTGTGTAGGAAACTCATTAACATATTATCGATGCGGGGCCTTGGTGTTCCCTCTCTCTACCTTCGAGCGCCCGTAATTGCCTCTCCCCGCTCGCATCCATTAGCGCTAGTCGCTATGGCAACGGGCCTGCATCATCGCATAATCTCATTTCTCATTAATTGGACGAGAGATCGGAGCGTGCTAGAACGAAAGCGTCCATTAATTGTAGCGCTAGGACGCTTTGCTTTTCCAGGGCTGTGTAGAAATGGTAGAGTTGATTTGTTGTAATCCAGGGTTTGAGTGTATAGTGACAATTTTAAATCTAAGAGTGGAAAGACTATTTGGTTGGCAGTCGATATGGTAACGAAAGCCCCATTATAAATTATTGAGTGCTCGTATTTCCAGTCCAGCGACTAGAAAGTAAAAGTAAAAAATGCAATTAAGACACTCGGCCAAAAAATATGTCGTTTCGTTTTCGATTCAAGGGTAATTTGTGATTATGATTATACATTCAAGCGAATCTCGTTGAGTATCAAGCCTCCAAAACGTGACTAAATAACCGATTGTCATTAGAATATTAATCACATTCTTATGATATTGTAAACATGGAAACACGGAAATGGCTTCTCGAAGTCGAAGAGTTTGATCATTTATCAACAAGTCTTTAAATCTATTTTGTATCCAATCTTGTTTTTAATTTTTAGCTACAGACACATGTACGCACATGCCGTGCTTTCACATGTGCTGAAAGCGACTCGATTCACAACAAAATTGTAGGAATACAAGCCTGAAAACAATTGTAATTTCATACAATGAAATGTTTTGAATACAATAATACTGTCCCTGCCCTCTAACCAAACAGAATCTGCGAATACAATCTCGTTTGTTTCCATGTTTAAAGGAAGTTGGATAGGCATCGCAACCGGCAGCACCGGACACGCATTCCGGAAATACTGTAACCGAGCCGCGATATAGAGAGAGAGATTTTTACTGGTAGTCCCTCTCCAATACAGTTTATTAATGGTATAGCACAAGCTGGTCTATGACGTGCTATATCAAAGATATACGTGTAATACAGGATCTGAAGAGTGTGTTCTGTTTTTTTTTATCATACTCTGTTTAGTTCAATTATGGACATTATGTGCAATCCTTATAATATATATGCAATCTCAAACGATTTGCATATAATTGTAAGGTCACAAGTTTAAGACAATTACGGTATTTGTATAATTGATCATTTCAATGATGATTTAATGTTTCACTTTGCATGTGTTCACATCGCCATAGATGTGCAACATTTCGAAATTATAGCATATGAATACAGCTATGTTTATAAAACAAAAAACAAAAGTGTGTTACTGCCATGAAATCGAATTTCGGTAATTGGTATCATATAATTATTTATGCTTGAACACTTTTACCCGATTCCTAATGACTTGTTACACCCATTTCCTGATCGAATAGATAATCTGTTCTCGTGCAATTGTATGATAATACAACACATGTTTAATTGAAGTCACTGTACTACCAACGTACTACAAACGTACACACAATGTTCACTATAGTCTTTATACCACAGATACTTAGGATTTCTTTGTCTGTAACACAAATGTGTTGTACTTCGATTCAATCTACTCAACACATGTTATCTGTTCAGACTCAGCAGAATACAAGTGATATAATGTTGTACTTCTTCGTATGGTACTGCAATCTAACCCGTACTACGCGTAACCCGCAGTCTTTGTTAAATGTCAAACATGTTATTATTGTTTTTGCTTTTACATTCACTAAGAAACAGAGATTTTATGGATGTGTGTGATGTAAAAAAAACTAAGAAAATGATGAAAAAAAAAAAATAAACGCTGCCCTCTTTTGAGAGCATATAAATTATTCCAGAAATAACAGTTGTATACGTATTATATTGTTTGACTTATTGAAACTGTCTGTGTTTGTTTATGATATGGTATCATGTGTTTGTGTGTGTGTGCGCTTGTGTGTGTGTGCGTGCGTTGTGTGTATGTGTGTGCGTGCATGTGTGTGTGTACATACTTATGTATGCGTATATATATGTGTTCGTGCGTGTGTGTTTGCATGTATGTGTGTTCGTACGTGTGTGTTTTCATGTATGTGTATACTTATGTGTGTGTATATAAGTATGTGTGTTTACAATATGTGTGTGTGGTGTGTTTATGTTTACTTATGCGTATGTGCATCCATACATACATCTGCATTAAGCACACTGTAATCGAAAGTGCCTGGTGTGTGCTTTTTGCTGTATGATCCCGGATCCATTAAAGGGATCTAGTAACTTTGTTGAGATGTGCAAAAACTGATGAATGGTTGGTGCAATGTATACTGTTGTTATCTCATATGTCCTCAGGGTATTGTGTGAAAATTTCAGGTCAAATGGACAATGTATGGCCAAGTAATGAGCGAAAATGCAAAGTGATATTGGGTGATATTCACCAACTCACTGCATTCACTTTGTACAGGGATGAAAATCTCGCCCGGAGATTTTCTTATCTAAATACTTCAATCATACATATCTTTGTAATGAAAGGGAAATTTGAAAAACCGAAAGCTGTCCCATGATTTTATTGTTAATACGAATACAACAAGGTATAAAGGAACCGCTAGAATTACAATTTTATTTTGAGGATTTGGACAATGTTACTAAGTCCCTTTAAACATAAACCAACTAACCACATTCATGGAAATATAAATATAATAAAATACAATCATTCGGATTTATCAAGTTGTTTTATTTAGTCAGTAACCCTCAACAGCCAAAACAATATAAAACTATATAATACAATGTTTAATTTACATAATTTTGATTTCAAGAGTGACATATATTATATATAAAACAACGTCATACAAGTAATATTGATGATATACCATAATAATGCAATACTTGTTAAATGAAAGAGGGCGCTTTAAGAATTTGTGTGTGTGAGTTAATGGAAAACTAAGTGTACAATTTGAAAGAGCACATCATTTTAAAGACAGAATCAACTTTTTTTTATCAAAATCGGCTCAGAAACAGCTAAAATAAGTACACCCGATTGGAATCAACTTTAGGGACCAACTTTAATTCAATAATTTGAAAATCCTTCACATTTTAAAAAAATATACAAAATGGTTTGTAATTGTTTTTGATGATCTTTTTTATTAATAAGTATTTTAGCAAAACACTCATTTACATTTTTTTTAAATTAAAAATGTTGAATATTGAGGTGACTTGAGTGAGCCCTCTTGTTCCAACGTCTACTTTATGAATGAAATCAGCCCTGTAACTTAACCATTAATGTTTAACCACCATTCAATCATAATTTAGTTTTTAATGATAACTTACAAGTTTAGGTTAATCAAATTATGTTTGACCAACACTGTAATAATAATAATGATAATTGCATTAATATGGCGCTTTATACAGGCGTTTCTAAGTGCACTGGTGGTCTGACTAAATAAGAAAACTAGTAAACACAATAGCATAAAAACAATACAACATCAAAGTCAAAGTAACAAATAAGAAATAACAAATACATGTATATATAATACAATACTTAATAACTAACTGTGTGCGCCTCCAGAAAATTACAACTGCTTAAAAAGATGAGTTTTGAGGAGGATTTTAAATGATTCGATAGATGTGGCATTCTGAATATGGGGTGGGAGTTTGTTCCAAAGGGTGGGGGCAATGGACGAAAAGGCTCGGTCACCATAACGAGTTTTTGTACGTGGGCCATGAAGTAATTGGAGAGAGGAAGATGAATGGAGGGGTCTGGCAGAAGAGGAGGAACGAAGGGAGACTAGGTCTTGAAGATATATGGGGTACTATCCCTTTAACAAATAATGCGTAAATTACAAAACAATTGTTAGAAAATGCGTATCATTTTGAACATTTGATATACATAGGAATACAGTTCATTGAGGGGTTGAGCCTTATTTCAAAGTAGCATTGAAAATAATAGTGTAATTATGTAAATCTCTCTATATAGTGTATCATACAATATAAGGAACGGAAAGCAGATAATATATGGGTCAGAATTTTGAAAAGTGCACTTTTCGACCCCAACAGGGTAAAATTCAATTAATTTTTTTAATTTAAAGACATCTATCTAATGTGAAAGCATGGAATCCTAGCTTCCAGGCGTACCCCATTATACTGGGAAACTCCATGTGGTTCCGTTTTTATTCACTGTTGAAGTAACCCATCTCCAAAAGGCGAACGTCCGTGAGGGATTATGTAGATATAGATTTAGAACCCATATATCTAATTTATTTTCTGTCATATACAGCTTATATTTTGACAATTTACTTCTAAGACTTGCTTCTCTCTGTATGCCAAACGAGGATTGTGTTTTATTTGCCAAATAGAAAATACAAACGTCCAAACTTTTACTGAATTGTTATGTTTGTTTAAAATTAATTTGTTATTCAGAACCTTTGCTTTACTTTAGCCGCATTTTTTAGGAACGCATCTATATACGCTCGTATTCCCGTACCACACACTTCAATGTGCATGTTAATAGGATAAATTGCTGTCTAGATCATAATATTGCATAATTACATGACCAAAGAGAGTATAGTTTTCATCACGGACGTTCCCATATCGCTCACGGACGTTCGCTAGAAACAAGAATGTTGGCAGAATGATCTGATCTCATCCAAAAGAGTTTCTATTCTTCGCAAATGGCTTTAAAACAGGGTCATTATACAAACAAACTTGAAAATTGCAATAAATCTGTTTAAATAGTTTGTTTTTTACATGGACCTGGTCGTTATAATGAGTCCTATTATTGGTTGGAATTGACTTAATGCTTAGAGAACAATATGATGGTAATACTTTATCTATTCCTATTATATTTAAGCCAGATACTATGCATACATCCTAGTCAGATATAAAAGTAGCATTTTCCAAGTCGCCTGGTCCCTCTTTCTTACTATTATTGTTATTAATTGCAATTTCACGGACGTTCGCATACATTTCACGGACGTTCTCTGCCTGAACAGTCTTACAGAAATTGATGACAACATTTATTTGAATCTCCTCTAGGCTCCAGACCAATATAAAACATATAAATGTATCAGTTGATATGATTTTAGCTATCTGAATTGATTATAATGAAATGTCTGCTACTTAACTATCACTCTTAGTGGACCTGTGGAAATCGTAACCCCTAATTTTACACCGGCTTCCCTCGGTTGGGCACTCTATAACAGAAATGCAACCATACTTCTGTAAATAAATGATTTTACAACATTTCCGCAATCATAAATAACATGTTTATTTAAAATAAAGGCCATTTTCCTGTCACCAGAATACAGTTTCTCACATGAGTCTTAATGTCACGGACGTTCGTATTAATTTCACGGACGTTCTCGAATTGCCTATATGGTACCCAAGTGTCCAATCTCGAGTCAATTCCTTACAGAAATAAATGTAAGTGCCAACATAATTTGTTAATATATGCATATCACACGTTTTTATATGTGCAAAACCTTGCCATATATATTTGAGATGTATTTTGACTTTGGGAGACCCATATATAAAAGTTATTTTGGATTGTGTATGTTGTATTTCGATTCAATTCGTATATGGTTTATTAATTGAAAATACATATATTTATCTTTTCCAGCCATAAATTTTCACAAAACATGAAACAAACTGAGGGTACCAAAAGCCATGAGCAAAGTTAATAATATACACGTAAAACTTATTTCTTAAATAAATACATAAAGAATGCCTTTTTAGATCATACATGTATATTATGTTTTGTATAAAGAAATATTAGACATAGAAACCATTACGCTAAATATTATACGCTAAACATATTATACATGTTTGTTATTGCCCCGTTATTGCATTTTATTTAGAAAGAATATTTAATAAAATGTAATAACAATCGCATATATAATAAATTCAATCATTTTAAGGGCTAACTAAAGTAACTAAACGTGTTTAACATTTAAATCTAATTTGCAGAGATTATAAATTGTTTTATAACATATTTCAAAGTTAAATCTTGCAAATAATCATGTTGATAGTTTCCGATGTTTCCTGACCCACATCTTGTTTCCTAATTGTTAACCTCCAAACCGGTTTCAATGTTTCAATTATAATTAAGAACAAGGCTAATCTTGAATGGTTTATTATAAATATTGCGCGAGCTAAAATTTAGTTGTACAATATTATAATGATTCTAGCAAAAACAATATTTTTGATATATCAAGAAATAACAAAACAGACAATATTACGATGAAGTCATCAAAATAATGCATAAATATTACACCAATCTTGCGCCATACAGCCATTTAGTTGGACTTAAATCCGACAGGCAGATGAGAAAACAGTCTCAAAGCCTGCAGCAGAGGAGGGGCCAACAGTCTCAAGTTTTGCAGAGGGTGGGGCAACAGTTTCCACACAGACCTTCGGTTGCAATATTGTTACTTGTTACTGCGCCATATACCCCCTTTTTTATGTTTTGAACAGCTTTCTTTCGCTTGTAGGCCTGCGACTGTGCATAATCATAATCTTGGGGTTTGACTTCCTATAATACAATGTCCACGCTGCACAGGTGGAAGTAAATATAATATCTAGTGGTATTACAAAACAGCTAAGCAAGTTGATCAAATGTAAAACGAACCTCCGTGATGGTGACTAAAAATCAACATATTCATGTGTGGTTGGCAATGACCTGGGTCGAAAGGCACACACAAGGGGCACCTGCTGTCAAAAAATTGTACCAGTACTTGAACTTTTACTAAGATTTTTGGGGCAATAAATGACGAACGAACGTCCGTGAGCACAACATTTCATAAGTTTCTTACGGTTAAATGACTTGCAGGAAATAAATCTATCTGGGATATGAGAGACATAACAATGTACTAACAACATCAAACGGTATCAACTTGCTGTGAGCGTTTAACATGGTAACATTATTAGAACAATGTTCATGATCGAACGTCCGTGAGCGAACGTCCGAGCGAACGTCCGTATTATAAATAGTTGTCAAAAGGCTTCGAAAATGCTTGATATAGCTTCTTGGTTAGCTGCTTGCCCGATAAAATTGCTGTACCAGTGTCTACGTGCAGATAAGCAGCCTCAGATTCGTAATTGGGTCTACTCATGCCGGACGTTCGTTTTCATCACGGACGTTCACGAAGATCAATTTTTGGCCCAAACCAAACATTGCATTTAATAGATAGTATTCAAATAGGCAAAATATTGTGGCCCTACTATGAGTCCATCAGACTGACCCCAGCAATTGATGACTATAGGATGCAATTCGCTTATGAGTGATGATAACAGACGACAGAACGTCCGTGACGAAATCCAGTATAATTTCATACAAAAAAATGTTACTCCGCGAGCAGGAGTAGTTAGCCAACAATTGTTGTAGAATGTGTTCAGTGGGTTCAACCCTTAGTTTTGGAAATAGTTTTTGTTTTGACAACTAAGTAGAATTTTGGTTGTATGGATTTTAATGTATGTTCACGGACGTTCACTTATCATGGCCTTTCCTATTGAAATGTACCCTGAGATCATATCAATGCCGCTCTTCCGCCAATTCTTATGTGATACATGCTCCAGAAATGTAAGATAGAGAATATAGACATTAATGCCTTTAAAGTTGATTAATATTTTTTTTAATCAGGTTTAAAAATTCATTATTTTGTGGAAAATGACAATTTATGCTATTTTTCCACCTTTGAGGTCCTGTGGCATGAAACCGAATGTTTGAAATGATATACAACTATATATTTTCTGAAAGCCTTAATAATACTATTTAATATGAGACCAAAAACAGGTATATCGGAGTTAATGGCGAGACACAGCAAATTATAGAAGCGCTCAAGGTCTGGAAATGGCCAAAAGTGCATATTTCAAAAATCTGACCCATATATTAATGGTTTAAGCACACTATATGTTAAGCACACTACATGTTGAGCGTGTGCCCAATAATCGTTCAGTCGGGGAAAACAAGACAGTTAACTAACTCCGACAATTTCCAAACGTATCAATTCTGTAATATAATAATCATAACAGTGCGTAAACATACTAAAGTGTAATGCAAATCTTCACCTAGAATACTGCTATGATTAAAGAGAACCAACTGTACACCCCGAAACAACCTTTTGAGCATCATACGAAATAATGTGTTCCTGCATGGTTCTTCAGATTCAGACTAGTTGCAGTGCATTTACAATTAGATGCTAGTCTTCATATGTAGACCCATGAACACACAATTAAGTATGATGATGAGTTATGATACAACCTTTTCTAGAAACTTTTGGGTGGAATTGACTCCTATAACAATTCGCTTGATATATTATTAGACAATTGTTTGAGAATTGGTTCCCTTTAAGCCACTCTTATCAGCGTGGTGAAAGGGAAGAGAGGAAATTAAAATGTACACATAATATTACGGCGGACTGGCAATGGGCTAATTACGGTGAAACTACATTTAGATAATGAAACTGGACTTTGGACATCATGTCCTGTGGCCATGGCGTAGCTACTTGGGGTGTTCACGGGGGCTAATACCATTAATATCACAAAACAATATAATATAAGAGGACAATCTGTCAACAAAATAATAAGGAAATACATGATTTAACCTACCCAATAATTTGACAAACCTTTGGGGGAATTCTGTGAACAAAATAAGGAAATAAATAAGATGTGCCCCCCCCCCCCCCCCCCCCCGACCCCATAAATTTGATTGCCTCCCAATCAGTCCGACCACGCGACATCCTCTGGTCATGCGGGTTTAGTACTATTTTATGATTTTAGTTTCACATCAATGAATGGTTTTAGGTGTCTTTTATATGTAGCCTACAGTACCCAAAACGTAATTCATTGAAAAACAAGTATCTTACGAGTATATAATTTCATAATAAAAACATGGAAAAAAGGAACAAGGAAAAAACAAACAGTAATGTATTAATAGTCGCTTACATGATGACTCAGTTAATGAACAATTTGCTTATGGATATACCGTACAAATTCGATGTTTGTATTGCATTTAATGTAAACATTAAACACGGAAATAAACGAATGTTAACGTTGATTAATTATTATACAATGCTCATTTTAATCTTTTAGGACGAATAGCAACATTATTTCAGTAATCTTTTGCACCGTATCATGAAAAGAGAAATCATAACCACTTGGAAAAGCAAATGAATTAAGATGTAAACGAAACGCAAAGCTACCTAGCAGAGTTTTACCTAACTCTTGTATTTTAGGGGGATGTATTGACTTATATTTTATTTGAGAGATGAACGCTTTTCGCCTACAATATTATAACGATCTAATTTTGATTTTGATCAATTAACTTTGTTAAATTCAACCAAAATCACTTGGAACTTTCGAATTAATCTCGTTCTTTGATGTAAGGTTATGATAACAGAATAAGGAAATGGATGTTTAAAGTTACTATGGAATATATGGAAACAAACCAACAACAGTCACGAGCAAATTCTCAGACAGTATCGAAGAGACTTTGGTCTCTTTTAAAGGGATCTAGTAACTTTGTTGACATGTGCAAAAAGTGATGAATGGTTGATGAAATGTATAGTGTTGTTATCTCATATGTCCACAGGGTATTGTGTGAAAATTTCAAGTCAAATGGACATTGCATGGCCAAGTAATGCGCGAAAATGCAAAGTGATATTGGGTGATATTCACTAACTCACTGCATTCACTTTGTACAGGGATGAAAAACTCGCCCGGAGTTTTTCTTATCTGAATACTTCATTCATACATATCTTTGTAACGAAAGGGAAATGTGAACCGCTAGAATTACAATTTTATTTTGAGGATTTGGACAATGTTACTAAGTCCCTTTAAGGGGACCACCAAGCAAAGAACAACACATAATTATATGTTTTGGTACCGTTGTTTGATATCAAATAGATGCCCAATACTTTGCAAAGGATTGTGAAATTTAAAAAGTAACAATTAATCATCACCACTTACGGAACCAACATGGCCTCAGGGTTCCGTATGCGCCAAACGTTCTGCGAGTGCGCCCATTCTTTTCACGCGTACGTTTGGAGACAATAGAACCACGGACGATGCGTTCGTCCTAGACAATAGATATTCTTCGTCTGCAGACCCATAAACACATGCTCTAGTATGGTGATGTGTTTTCAAATGATATAATTTGTCTGGAAACATATTTTTCTGAACTTCTTGGAGGAATGGACTACTACAAATGTTACCTATTATTGATAAGATTATTTTTAGGGGTGTTTGTTCCCTTTAAAGACTAGGTAAACCGTAACCACGCAACAATGGTTTCGAGTGTGAGTGTTCAGCGATATAAATTAATCTCGTGACTGCTGATCAAGGGTACCCTAGCAAACGGGAACCTGCAGGGTAGTTGTTTACAATATAATTACAGTCACTCAGAGCCTTGACGAAAGGCTAAAACACATGCATAAAACACATGCTGAAGTGGGTAACTTTCTTTTCTTTTTTTATAGAAAGAGTTCTAAAGCTCAAAACATATTTGTTGCATTTAAAATGTTTAAATTCCCATTCCTTTCCACGTGCTTCAAGGAACCACGTGCCAATGGAATGTAAATATAAATGTTAATAAATGTATTTACGTATGTTTTACCTTGGATCTTGGATCAAAAGGAATGATTATTTTATAGGCTGAACATTATTGATGGTAATTCAGGATGTACACAAGAGGAATGTTCTGTACATACACGATAACTGTATCAACAACCTTATACATTTCTAAGGGGAAGTTCAGTTTTGGTTCAGGAAAAAAATGTTATGTGAGGTAATGAAAAACTTAGTGAAAAATTGGAGAAAAAAAAAACACAATTGTAACGACAGAATCAACTTTCTTTAATCAAAATCGGTTCGAAACGGCTAAGAATATCCATAAATATATTTGATTGGAATAAATATTGGGGACCTACTTGTATTCACATTTCTGCAAAATATACCAACATGGGTTACAAGTAGTTCATGATGATCTCTATATTGAATATTTTTACCAAACATCACATTCGCATAATTATTTTGATTTTAAAAATGGTTGAACCTTGAGGTGCCTGGAGTGCTCCCTTATGTGTTCACAGCTGTTTTTTAATTTAAAAAAAAAACAGCACTGTAACGTAGCTACTTATATGTATTCTACTACTCCAGCATCTCTTAATTATAACTGTTAATTTTTGATAACTGACAAGTTTTAGTTACCAAAGTTCTGTTTGACCAGAACTGTAATACCACTTTAAAGGGATCTAGAAACATTGTCCAAATCCTCAAAATCCAATTGGACTTCTAGCGATTCCCTCATACCTTGTTGTATTTGTATTCAAAATAGAAGCATGGGACAGTTTTCGTTTTTTCGAATTTCCCTGTCGTTAAAGAGATATATACGATTGAGGTGTTCAGATGTTAAACTATCCACTGGATAGTCGTAACCGTATACAAAGTCAGTGCAAAGAGTTAGTGAATATCACTTTGCATGTTTGCTCTTCACTCGGTTAATAACGTCCAAATAACTTGAACTTTTCACACAATACCCAGTGGACATATCAGATAACAACTATATACATTGTAATAAACATTCATCACTTTTTGCACATGTCAATAAAGTAACTAAATTTAGATCCCTTTATTAATTAAGGTTGTTGATATACAGTTTTATATATCCATTAGGTGGATCTAAACTGACCTAAACATATCTCAATTTCATCGTGACATCAAACCAATTTGAACCTAAAGAAGTCCTCTTGTAAAAAACGAAGATGCACATTCCATCTTCTTTTTTCTGCAAAAGTAATGTATTACTCAATAATATGTGGATGTATTCGGGGTTTTACCATGGATCTCGGATCAAAACGAATTAGTTCTAAGTTGAACATTATTGTGGATGTTCCAAACAAGAGGAATGTTCTGTACATATACTGTAATAACAACCTCATACTGTTGATTTAGTATTTTATATATTCTTAAAGTGGATCGATATAAACTGATCTTTATATATCTCAGTTCACCTTGAGTGCAAAACAACTCGCAAGATGGACATTTTTTTTAATTTAGCAATAATATGTGGATATTTGGGGGGGGGGGGGGGGGGGTTTACCATGGATTGTATTCTAGGATCAAAACCAATTAGTGCTAGGCTGAACATAATTGATGGTACTTTGGGTATACCAAACATGATGACTAGTATTTAGATAATGTAATAAACAACCTTATAATGGGTCTAAACTGATCTATACATATCTCATCTCAGTTTCACAAGGAACTTTGAACCTAGGATCAAGTACCGAAAAACGAAGATGCCATCATACAAATATAATGCTTAAGAGGTAATATATGCTTAAAGGGGCCCTGCAACCCAAATGCATGTTGACCTCTGTTCATCTGTATTAGTGTACACATTCAATATTTGTAAACGGTTTGACCCAAATATGTTTTATATATTTTTAAACATTTTATCATTTATTTGTCTTCATGTTGCTAAGCCCCACCTCCTAAAAAAACCGTCCAGAGCAAATTCTATTGTTGACCTGCAGTGACATCATTTGTCAATCACTGGTCAGCTTGTGATTAGGCTAATCACAATAGCATCACACGGTTGAATAGAATACCAACTCACACAACTTCAATTACAATAGCTGTTGCTATGTCAGAAGAAAAGCACTGTCTAAGCTATTGCATGGAGGTATGCAGGGCATGCTTTTGTGTGGATGTTCTTTTTGTACTTTCATCTTTTGTTAATCTCATGGTAGCTGACCAGTGATTGGCAAATGATGTCACTGCAGGTCAACAATAGAATTTGCTCTGGACGGTTTTTTAGGAGGTGGGGCTTAGCAACATGAAGACAAATAAATGATAAAATGTTTAAAAATATACAAAACATATTTGGGTCAAACCGTTTACAAATATTGAATGTGTACACTAATACAGATGAACAGAGGTCAACATGCATTTGGGTTGCAGGGCCCCTTTAAGGGTTAATATGTAACGTTAAGGAGGGTAGGACCACCAAAGTACCATCAACTATGTTCAGCTTAGCACTAATTGGTTTTAATTAAATAAATAAATAACATCAAATAAAATACAACTAAAAATTAAATAAATAAATTAAATAAAACATAAAATAAAATAAAACATAAAATATATATATTTTGTTTTTTTGCTGTCACGGTGAAATTGAAATATGTTGGGGAAAGAGAGTATACCGTTTATGAAACTAAAATAAAGACATGCTTGTAGCGTGCATCCTTTACATGAACTGAAAGTAACTTTTAAAGAATGGGTCTTAATTACAAATTATGAAAATTAATTATCATGTAAAGAAACCGTCGGATAACATTATGTTGATGTATGTTCTACTTCTTCATAATCATAATCTAGATTAAATCATCCTAACACAAGTTCGATACAACGAGGAAAACACATGAATCTAAAATAAATGCTAACAACTTTAAAGGTAAAATACACATCAAACCAGAATAACACCTTAAAGACATCACAAGTATTTAATAGAGTAATTGGGTAAAAATATGTTCCCATATATATTTACTTTCGTGACCTTTGCACGCGCTTTATGTTATTACGTCTGGATGAACTATAAATATGTTGATATTTCTGTCGTGTTAACCTTTTATCCAAACGAATGAACGCGACGTTGAAAATGTGATGGTACTTTGGAGTGCAACAATACACATGTGAGTGTACTTCTTTTTGTTAAAAATAAACCTATTCGATTGTAAAATGATCTAGTATCTTTGTTAACAAGTGCAAACAGTGATAATATGGTTAAAGGGATGCCTGTAAAGTGTCTCAATCCACGAAAATTACTTAGAGCTTCCTCGTTTCTCTTCTACCGTGTTGTTTAGCTTATGGTAAGAGAAGAATAAAATAGGGTTATATTTTTTCAAATGCCCCTTTAGTATGACGATATCTATCATTCAGCTCAAGAGCCTTAATGAATGGTCATAAACCTCATAAACGTCATACAGTAATTCGTTGTAAAAGCTGACGCATATTTTCGCTTTTTTAACCAGGAAAGCAGTAATCTTTTTCAATGAAACTTTCACACATCATTCGGACATATCTTACAATGATTTTTGATCTGACACTGACATCTGACTATTATAATGGGGATTGTTATGATCCGATATGTCCACTAAGTAATGTGTGAACATTCATGTTGATTAGATGTTAAGTGGCTGAGGAATGGGCGAAAATGCAAAGTGATATTCGCTAACTCATTGCACTGTCTTTGTACAAAGTCATAACTATCTAGTAGATAGTTAAAAATCTGTACACTTCAATCATATCTTTATAACGGGAGAAAAAATTGGAAAACCAAAAGCTGTTCCATGCTTCTATTGGTAATAAGAATGCAATGGGGTATGTGAGAACCGCTAGGATATCCCGGGGTATGTGTTCAAGCCGAGCCTAGACCCGTCCGATGCTCGACGATGAGATGGGATTGCTACAACCAGTGGCGCCGTAAGCAACAAAAATCGGGCAGTGGCGTAGCGTGGTTGGACTGATTGGGGGGACACAAACTATTGAGGGCACACCTTACTAATTTATTTATTTGTTCACCTCAGAATGTCCCTTTATGTTTTTTTTCATTTTTTGTTGGGGTCAAATTATTGGGGGAGGGCTATGCCACTGGTTTGGGGGTATGGTACTTACGAGAAGATGAGGGGGGGGGGGGGGTCGACTGAGCCGGGATGGTTTAGAACTTTTTCTTATTTTATAGGTGTTTTAATACGAGCGTTGTCATTGAATCCATCCTTTGTCGATTTTGCCCGAATATGGGTCGATTTTGCACGAAAATAAGTTAACTTTGCCCGAATGTAACATGACTTTGCCCGAATAGTATGACATTGGTTGCCCGGATATGATATGGTTTTGCCCGAATATGGCATGGTTTTGCCCGAATTCCAGTTGCTTTTTGCCCGAATATGGCCGTTTTCAAAACTCCAGGGGGGTGCAGCCCCCAGCCCCCCGCCTCATACGCATATGTTCGGAATGAAGAAAACACGAGGTATAAACTCTGGAAAGAAAACACGAAGAAGCACAAAATGAATGCAACGGTACAAGCAGATCATAACAAGAAAAATACCGCACACAAGTCATTATACCGTTATGATTATATAAATTATAAATAAAAAATAAAAAGGAGAGTAAACGATGCATCTAAAAAATAGACGTGTATACTACATTATTTTTAATCATGTTTTCGAAATAAAGACACATCTTAATTAAATGGAGGTATTTACCCCAATTAAGACATGATCTTCTGACCTGTTTGGCCTTATGATAGATTATATGGCTCTTTGATTTCATTGCACTTTAATTGTTTTATTTTATGTTTTCTTTCGTGCAAGTGGTATTAGTCTGAGTTCGTTTCCCTTGAATTAGGATTTTATTTGCAGGTACAAACTTTATTTGGTATTTATTTGTAACACGTGATTTTATTATCACGTGTGTAGATGAACCTTATAATACGATTTTTTTTGTTTTATATATAAGCGTGATGCTAAATATTATTGATAACATAATGTTGGTGGAACAAACTATAGCGTACTGTGCTTGGAAGGGGTTAGCATTGATTGAGTTTACAATAAACATGTACGCATGTTGATGTTGTTATTATTTTGTGGTTGTGATGTTTATTCAAGATTAATATTTACCCCATAAATAAAATATCATTCACAAAACTTTTGTTTTAACACAGAATATGTAATATTTATTTATCAATATAAAATCATATTTTATTACAGCTCCCCCGAAATTGTTGCCTGTCCATCACTCAATTCCGACCAAATCCTGCAAACGATTGTAAGTTATATTACACTTAATTGTATAAAGTCATGTCATATGTTCTAAATGCGCAAGTCTGATTGGTTGAAACGCGCAAATTTTCTGACGTACAATCGATTGTTCTCTTTCTGCAACGGGGCCCTGGGCCGGTATTCAATTCCGTACTTAGAATAAGTAAGAAATTTACTAAGTAAATTGCTAAGCTAAGAACTTTACTTATCTCGTATTCAAATCGCATTTTAGACTTTAACTTACATAAGACAAAATCTAAGTAAAATACTTGTGACGTCACAATGGTTTGTAAATTAGTGCTGATGGTATCCGCGAACGATTTTGTGCAACGCTTGTCTATGGGAATTCACGTGTTAAAACAAAATCGCAAACCAATTTTGTGCGACGCTTGTCAATGGGAATTCATGTGTTAAAACAAAATTGCATGATCATAACAGCAATCTTGATTGAAACGTTACGTTATTACGGGCGGAGCAGTCAAAGCTTCAACATGAGCAGAAAAACATCAAAGTCGAGGAATAAAATCACTGCTTGCTTATGGTTTTCTTGAGTTTATATGAGGTATGCCATGTCGATTGTCGGATCCATAAGCTGCAGGCCTAATTGATCTAGGCTATGCTCTTGTGAAAGTTTGATCGTTTGAAGCTCCGAAAGTGGAGACAGTTATTGATTTTTTACATAATATGATCCATAATGATGCCTCCAGTCCAATAACGAACCAGCAAACTATGTTCAAACATGGAATATACTTGTATGATAAAGAAGTATTAAAAATAACTTACCCGCCGGCTGTGACCATTATGTAATGTCTCATAAATATATCACTTGCAATGTTTGAAGAATATGTCCACCAAAATGGCATGGATTACTACAATAGTAGATCCCCGGGGGGGGGGGGGGGGGGGGGGCACTCATGTATAATGTAAGACGGGTATGTGCCGCTTAAAAGAACCCCGTTTTCACACCCGATTGCCGCTCTAAAGATACCCGATTTTCAAAAATTGCCGCTCCATAGACCCCCGGAATGACTTGGCTAGGTAGTTAAGTAGCCTCAAGTCCATTATTCTTCTTCTAGTTAGCTCCTTGACCACCATTTGAGGGTTTCCGTAGGTCTTTGGTAGCTCCAAGTTCATGTATTTTGCCCGTATTTGGTAGTTTTAGTCTGCTCCTTAGTCCCCCCGTTTCAGGGTTTTTGTAGCGCCAAAGACCCTATATGTTGTGCTTGTAGTCAGCTCTTAAGACCCCTATTTCGGATTTCCGTGCGGCACACCCCCGTCAAAAAATAATTCGAGTGCCCCCCCCCCCCCCCCCCCCCCGGGAGTAGATCACATTATATCCACAACATCCATACAAATAAACAAAAGAGGAACAAATCAAGCAGATAATATTCGGTAACAGCTAGATTTTTTTCTTTTCCCTGTATGATTGCCATTCACTATTTTTGTTCTTAATAGTGCACTGTACACAGCCTTTTGGCGCGTATAAATCTGTGATTTCATGAGCGCAACGACTCTTAATGCGCCTGAATTGAAGCGCACTGCGCACAGTTTGCTTTGATAATGCGCTTATCATCTTAAATTATAACTTTCAGGGGAAGGTGGTTGCATTTCTATTTCGGAGCATTTAATGTCGTTTCACCACCATATTAAATACCCGTTTCCCACTAATTCCAGCGTTAAGCTATGCTTAAGTGTCCTAATGATTTTCCTAAGTTTAAGCAAATTACTAAGTCACAATGAGGGATTTGAATAGCAACCTTGCTTAAGT
The DNA here is from genome assembly GCA_037951105.1 of Echinarachnius parma. Classification (NCBI taxonomy): domain Eukaryota; kingdom Metazoa; phylum Echinodermata; class Echinoidea; order Clypeasteroida; family Echinarachniidae; genus Echinarachnius; species Echinarachnius parma. The sequence continues at coordinate 68,199 of JBAMJV010001263.1, read as the reverse complement.
AAAGTACTTAGGTAATTTACTAAGACAAAATCATACTTTACTTAGTAAAATACTTAGCCGATGAATTGAATCTCGATTTTGGCTAAGTAATTTACTTAAGCCAAATACTAAGTAAATTGCTTATATTTTGTACTTAAGTACGGAATTGAATACGGGCCCTGGTCATTCCGACACAGTACCTCATGCAGGCTCTATTATCAAGCATTAATGGCTGGTTGGTTATTTGTTTTTTACAGACGCATCGTTCAATCAAGTATGATTATTTTTTGCCGGGGACTGCCCTTTTTCGCCATCATCCGAGAGATGCTGCACTGGTTCAAACCCGGGGCGATTAGTGTGATTAGCAGAGCTGTGACCACTAGACCAGAACACCTCGTCTCCTCTAGGATTAATGGCAACGCGATTAGTATATTGTTGTTGTTGTTGTTGCTGTTGTTGTTGTTGTGTGCTTTTGGCGTTCATTAAAAAATGAACATTTACGCCATCATACTTAATTCTTTATATTTACTCATTTTAATGGAGTTAGTACTACATTAGATGCTGCTTCTCCACTACCCGAACCCGACCTAACCGTGCATCATTTGGTCAGTCCGACACAGTACATCGTGCAGACTTCTCAGCTCGGTGACATCCCGGGGTATGTGTTCAAGCCGAGCCTAGACCCGTCAGATGCTTGACGATGAGATGAGATTGCTACAACCAGTGGCTATGGTGGCGCCGAAAGCAACAACAAATCGGGCAGTGGCGTAGCGTGGTCGGACTGATTGAGGGGACACAAACTATTGAGGGCACACCTTACTTATTTCTATATTTGTTCACCTCAGAATGTCCCTTTATGTTTTTGTATTGTTGTTGATACGCAGGCTTTTCATTATGACGTCACAATAACAATGTTTACTTCGCCTGACTAAAAATAACTTCAAGATGACGTGATAAAGTTTGACGACCCTAAATTTGCATATCGCGCGTGAAATTTGCTTTGCGCACAATTTGCGCGTACAATTATAAAGAATTAAATAAAGACAGTGCGCGGACTGAGCGCGCATTAACATTATAACACGCGAGTAGCCATTGCCATTTTTCTCTACACGGTAACAAATCTTTAAATTTAAAAAATATGTTTCTCACAGCTTTGATTTCAATTGTAAAATCGCTATCGACTATAATTTTTAAATATTTTTCTTATCATGAGGATAATATTAATTCTACATAAAAACATATTCCTATAGGTTACTAAGGTCGACACTTAAGCTGTTGCTCAATATTCATGCTAGCCTGATTTGCCGAGTATTTGTAAGTACAGTTTGATCCTTATTTTCTTTTAAATTCTTACTAAAGAATGGAACTGAATTTCCCAAAAAAGCAATCGTCTATAATTTTAAAATGTTTTTTTATTAATAAAAATGACACAAATACAGTGATATAATAAATTTCATATGGCTACTAAGCTCTAGGCTTAAGCTCGATTTGAATCTTCATTCTGTTTGAAGGGACATCGCTGCGCGACCGCCAGTGAGCTGTCTTGTAATTCTACAGTCTTTGGTGCAACCCCATGCATTACTCGTTTTGGTTGCGCAACTTTTTGCACGGCTGTGACGTCACAATGCTTGTTTACATAGTTCGATCGAAGACGATCTTGCGAAAGTGATAAAAATATGATGGAAATTGCTTCATTTTGTAAATTATCTGTTCTGTAGTAAATAAATGTGTGCAATTTCGTAAATTATATGGCATGTGGTTTGATATTGGGAAGTCTTGGAATGGGAATGCATACAATTCTTTGATAATTCTCACTTTTAACGAGAAAATTTTCTGATTTTCGGCGACTGTGATTGATCTGCTGAGCTACAAAGTCAAATTCAGTGAAGCGAGTGCAGAAGTGATGATTAATTTTGTAAATTCCTTACCAAATTCACACTCTAGAGAGTAGATAGACTGGGTTACTAATTGTGGCGAGTCTGTTTTCAATAATCCAGCAAAATCAAACAATCCGTGGTTGAGCTTAGTTTTATAAAACTAATAATACAACAGTCTTATTATCGTACATTGTGTAAATGCATGGACTCTCGGCTATGTTAGCTGTGCGCATGCGCACTCGGCGTTGCCTCGTGCACATCGCACAGATAACATAGCCTCGAGTGCAATGAATTTACACAATGCACTCTAGACAGTGTATTATTAGTATAATGTGGTACAATTTATTAACCCGTTCCCCACGAGATTCTGAAATCTCTATAGAATGTGTACACAACACACCCAGTTCCCATAGTCAATGGGTTAACAAAAACAAAACTTTCCGATCGTACTTTCCGGTTGCACACTTTTGTTATCGGTCATGATATATGTTATATAACATAGTAGTACAATTACATTACAAAGCTATTTGAAGTGGGAACAAATTGTAAATTGTAAATTGTAACAAATCGTTGAGGATTTCCTACAATTATTTCTGAAGGGAATCAAAAAGGCACTTGGTTGCTGTATGCACACATCCAAGACTTTAGTCGCCATCTACACATGGTTAGTGACCACCTCCCTTTATTATTTGCTATTGACTTTTGTACAGACGCGTTTAATCAATCAATTATGATTGTATATACGTCTGGCATTGCCCTTTAACGTCACCATCCGAGAGACGCAGCCTAGACTAATGCGAAAAGCGGAGCTTTGTCCACGAGACCAGGGCCCCGTTGCAGAAAGAGATACAATCGATTGTAAGTTGCGATTAATCGTAAATCAGATCACGTTTTCTAGATGCGCAAATCTGATTAGTTGAAACGGGTAAATTGTATGACTTACGATCAATCGTAACTTACAATCGATTGTATCTCTTTCTGCAACGGGGCCCAGAATGCCTCTTCACATCCCTTTACCTAACTACATGAACTAGGACATGTAGGAATAAAACTAGTTTATGAATCATTAGGTTTTGTTCTAAATACCTATTAAACTTCAGAATCCTTGCTATAGTGCAATCTTTTGTTTTCGTTTTGAAAGAGATTGTTTTCTGACCTCATAAATCATGACGATTAATTGCAAATTAAAAACGAACTTCCTTCTTATGCAGTATATAAGGAAAACGCAATGTACTATCTTGTTTGACCAATGCCAATAAAACCGTTTGACATTGTAATGTATACTGCACCTAAAAGTAAATGCTGGCTCCATGTAATTCGTCCGTTGAGAAGGGGGAGGACGCTCACCGGGGGAAACGTCGCCGCGACTGCCGCGACTGATCAGTCGCGGTAGTCGCGGCGACGTCTCCGCCAGTGAGACCGGAAAAAATGGCTTGCATTCTCACCAAGGCGACGTCGCCGCGACGTCTCCGCGACGTCTCCGATAGGTCGCCATGAGTCTCCACAAGGTTGCGGAGACGTCGCTGCGACTTCTGCCTGTCTATATATACCTAGATCTACAACTGATGGAGACGTCGCGGAGACGTCGCGGAGACGTCTCCGAGACCTGCTGGAGACTGGAAAAAGTCTCCAAAAAAAATCGAACATGTTTGATTTCCCCGCGACTCCCCGGAGACCCGGCTAGTCTCCAAGAGACGTCGCGGAGACGTCGCGGAGACGTCTCCGCAACCAGCGGAGACTCGAGTCGCCAACAGGTCGCCAACTAGTCTCCAGGTCGGTGAGATACCACCTTTAGGCACATTTAAAAACATTTGTTTCAGAGATCATCATGTTAAAAGTTTGAAAGCAATCTAGAAAACCAAGTTTTTAAATTAGGCATACTTGTTATCTGAAATCGTCTCATAACGTATATAACAAGGATGCCCCGACCATCAAAATAGTTTGCATAACTCAATTTAGCCGACTTAATCGAAGCCGAAACCATCGACTTAAAGTGATCCATTCACTTTGTAAAATTTCAACCTAAATCACTAGGAGTCTTCGGGATCGGGATAAAATCAAACATCAGATACTCTCTTTTTTCACTAGGTAAACATTATTCCTTTTCTATGACAATATCACATATAATTTACAAGAATCTTGCGATGATATTTGTATACATCTCAAATATTACTTTGGGGTTAAAATATAACGTTAATGGATCACTTTAAAGCCATTCTAACTATCACACTAAAATGACAACGTTATGATCATCGACAACGAACTGACACAATCACAATGGTATTCATCATCTCGTCAAAATTAATATACGACACACATTTTTACAAATAACTCCGGGTTAACAAATTAGGGTCAATATTCAAGCACATAATAAATATCAAATTGTATCAAACAGGTATATCTAAAGACAAATAAGTTTACACAAGTTTGACATACTTCATGCGTTTATACCAGTATTAGTTCATCACAGCCTTGCTGTTGATTAAGCACCGTCCCTGCGACAGATGTTGATGAATGGAACACGTCATTCAGTGTTTTTGACAGAAAAGAAAATATAATCCGGGGTACCAGCAGAAAATATAACCATCCTAGTTAAAAACTTATTGCAGAAATGTGGCGACGCCACTCTAGGTGTCCTGTTAATTGTAAGTGGAATAACCTTTGATCTACGCATTCATGTATTTATATTCATCTACATAATAAATTAAATTATAAATAACATAAATACATTAATTAAAAAAAACCCATGCACAGGAATTTGGTGCACACATATCTAGCGCGCACATGCACACATACATGCAATATACACACCCAGTCCATGTATTGTATTATGATCATAACGATGTATACGAAAAGGAATAGATTTGCAATGCATTATTATTCCAATGTAGAATAAAATACACTATACACCAATTTAAGAAAGAAATTTAATTACAATAAGTAATTTTTATTCTACATTATAGTAAGGACATTAAAACATTAACCCATTATTTGCGTTGGTCGTTTGAATGTCTTTACAACATAGATATTATTATTGTAAAATAATTTCTAGTTATAAGATGTGAACATTCTATTCAGCTCTAAATGAAGCTCAAAATGATATGTTTTAGTGGGCTCACAGATGTTTCATCCTACAATAAAACCAACAAAAAACAACTGTCTTTGTTTTAATTACGGCAGGAGACGGCATGGCTAGCTCGAAGTTTATGTTGCAAATTGGAGGCAGATATGAGCGTTACAGGAAATGTGAACTTTATTGAAAACGAAAATATTGAAACACGCGAGTGGGGCGGGCAAACAGAATACTACTAAAACAAAACAAATCAAAACCACTCGGTGGTACGATAAAGGATTTGCGATCGCTCCCAGTGTAATATATACGATACCCGAAGGTTGTATTCTTGATTTGATTCAACGACAGATAGGCCCCTCCCGACAAAATCCTCCACTCGATAAAATTGCTTTTTGTTGATATATTGCGTTTGCGCGAATCTGATACGCTATGATACAAAGAGAAATAAAAGTATAGGGAGTTAAGGGACAATAGTCAGTACAGATTCGTTTTATTGAATTTCGCTGGTATGATATAATGCGATAGGTTCCCGATACCTCTATATACCCATCCGCAGGCAATGAATATCAAATATAATTCCCCTCTCCGGTTTTTTATTGCACTCGCTCGATCTAACCGTGATATGGACATTTTCATTACTTGTTACTCAATATCATTTCTTCCACTTTCAAGAAAAGTTGTTAGACACAACAATCATGTTTGGTTTTTCCTTTAAATTTTCTAAATCGTTAGAGGGAAAACAATTGTCTATATAAGAACATGCAAACGGGGCCTAAACATTAAGATTTTGATAAGTTTATAAATGTATCTTTTAATTTCAAGTAAGACTTGTTTCATGTTATGCAAAGTCAAATATGTCTTTTAGTAGATGTAAAACTAACTAAGTAAAATGCAGTCATTGTCCTACCATTAATATAAATATTAAGTTTAAATAAAAAGCTTTACGTATAAACAGATAAAGAAATATAAACCGTAAGTTACATAAATGCCCAAATGTTTCAGTAAAGAAGGAACAGACACATTATAGGATATTTTGTCTGCAATTCATTGTTGGTATTTATTGAAGTAAATGTTTTACCTTATCAATAAATGATTCGTAACGAAACTTTATATAATGAGCCCCCCCTTCCCCTCCCCCCCCCCCCCCCCCCTAAAAAAAGAAGAAAGAAAAGAAAGAAAATTAGCTAGATCATGTAGATGGGGAATCAAACCCGGGACCACCAGACTGGTTAGAACGAAGCTATTATGTTAGATGTACCGCCATTTTCTTATATCTATACAGGGTGGCCCCCCCAAAAAACGGAATGGGGCACTTCCCAAAATAAAGCAACAAAATGAACATGTCTATCGGATAGGGTGTCTTTTCCGATGAAAAAGGATACCAAGAATAGTAATTTTGGTCGTGAGGGTTTTTTGTGAGGGTTTTTGTTTTAGGGCGCTCTGAGTGACACCATGTCAGGTTCCCATTTTTGTCTACCAAGTCATTACCCGATAATTCGCACTTACTGCCCGTTATAGCATCGGACAACTGTGCCCATTCTTTCGTTTCACAGCTGGATGCACTGGCGCGCGTACTTCCCCGCTATAACGGGCCGTAAGTGCGAATTATCGTTATCCGTTTTTGTTGGGGCCACCCTGTATATATCTATACTATAATAAAGTTCCAATCTCTGTGTCGTCTAAATCCCGATCACGAGAAAACTGTTCGTTGAGTCAATCACGTATATGTTTGTACGCACTGAGAGCGACGTTTATTTATGCGATGCTACGCTCATCGAAAAGACTCAGAGCGCAAACGATAACTGTATACACGATCCTATGCGCGCAAGCACGGCGCCGCGGAATGGTGCTTGGCCACTAGTTCAATATACTATCTGATGAGTTTCTACTATATGCTTGAATTAGTCTAAACTGATTATAAAGCCGAAAAAGAACGCGGTAGGAGGGGCAATTATGTATCTAGTGCATCAGTCATTATCAAATGATTATGCAGATGATGAATCATTACTTCGCTGTTATCGTCGTCGCGGCAACCCCTCTTTTCTAATTCATGTAATTATAGAAAAGCAAGCATGACTTTATCCGCCTCTTTCCTTAAAGAGATTTTATTTCTTAATATAATCAGCGATACAAGGGGCGGCTAGCTAGACTAATTTAAATTGAACCCTTTTTCAGTTGATCAGTAAGAACCGTCTAAAATATTATCAACCCATTGTGCCATTACGAGAGATAATAATGTCGTTATCATAAGATAATCAGCATCGCGACTGACCTGCGAGACAATTTGTATTCCACCTGTTCCCTACTAGACTGTACAATGCCCATAAACTTAATAAGCACCCACCATGTTCCCGTTGCTGATGGATTAATACCTAGATCGTTAATGAAGACCGTCTGAAAATATCTACCCTTCCATTTGAAAGATTTTGCAACATAACAAGAACACAGCGAGGTAATAATTTATGTCATTTCATCAGTGAACTATAACCGTCCGAAATTAGCAGCAATTCAGCAGTATTATAATAAGGGGATGTTGCAAGACAATTGATGTTAATTTAATTTGTTTCACCTCACTTCATTTCAGAAAACCGTCTGAAATTATCCGCTATTTTGAATTAAAGATAAATATACGTGATCAGTTCTACAAATTAACGATGCTATTTTTTAAATTGTTTTTTTTAATTTCCAAATGAAAACCGTCTGAGTTTTAAGCATTTTGCCTTTAATACAGAGACACAATCTATATGTAATCAGTATCACAAGGGAACAGGGAAACAATGCTAATTGGGTGTGTTTTTTTTAGTTTCATAAATGAAAACCGTCTGAGATTATCAGCACCATGCCTTAAAGAGACACAATCTACATGACTGTATATAACTAGCTCTCTACAAGCAGACAACAAAACATTTCTAATTCAATCTTTAAAAAGAAAAGAAAATCACTATAAACCGCTTAAAATTAGATATCCTTTCATCATAAATAGACGTAATCTACATGATAAGTATTACAGGGCGATGAGACGATGAAATGTCAACTTGTCCGAGACCTGGTTGGAAACAATATATTACTAATTAACGAGGCATTCACATTATGGCGTGCTCTTCGAAACCAATTTCTTAGAATTAGTCGAGTAAATCACGTGTTTAAATATAAACATATATAATGACATTAAAGGGGTAGTTCAGTTTTGGTATAGAGGGCGTTGTGACAAAATAATTTTGTGTGAGATAATGAAAAACTGAGTGTAAAATTTGAAAGAGCATACAATTTAATTGACAGAATAAACTTTATTTGATCAAAATCGGTTCAGAAACGGCTGAAATATCAATAAATATATTCGATCCGAATAAATCTGGGGCCCAGATTTATTCGATGATTTTTTTTTGTTTAATTAAAAAACTGCTTACACTATTTCAAAAATTTTCGTTAGAGGTTTTTAAATAGTTGTTGATGATATCTCCATTTAATCATTATATCAACAAAACATCACATGCATAATTTTGTATGAAAAATTATTGAACCCAATTTTTTTTAGAGAGCGCCCTCTTGTGTTTTAATAGCTCTTTTTGAATGATAGCCGGCTTTTTACTTAGTCGTTTGTAATTTTCTATACCTTTCGAGCATGGGGGAGTTATAACTATAGGTTTGTATAAGTTATTGTGCAGGTTTTGGCTCAGCCTTACTAAAACTGTACTACTCCTTTAAAGGGGTAGTTTAGTTTTGGTAAGGCTGAACTTAAGTAGCCAAAACCTGCACAGTAACATTATAAACTAATAGTTATAACTCCACCATGCTCGAAAGGTATACAAAATTACAAACGACTAAGTAAAAAGCTTGTTATCATTCAAAAAGAGCCATTGAAACACAAGAGGGCGCTTTTTAAAAAGGCATTGGTTTCAAATATTTTTCATACAAAATTATGCATGTGATGTTTTATTGATATAATGATTAAATAGCGAGATCATCAACAACTATTTAAAAAAACGCTTTTGAAAATTTTTGAAAAAGTGCAAGCATTTTTTTATTTTTTTCTAAAAATCATCTAATTATTTGGGCCCCAAATAATTATAAGATCAGATATATTTATTGATATTTCAGCCGTTTCTGGGTCGATTTTGACAAAATAAAGTTTATTCTGCCATTAAAATTGCATGTTCTCTCAAATTCGACACTCAGTTTTTCATTACCTCACAAAAGAATTGTGATCTGCAGCGCCCTCTCTACCAAAACTAAACTACCCCTTTAAGACATGATGGCATTAAATGAGGAAATAAATAACGTTTCTAATGAAACCATGATGACATTTAACGAACACTTCATGAAAAGGATTTCAATATATAGTTTTGTTGAATGTAGGAATCTGGAAAGCCCCTCTTACCTTTCGTAATGCATACTTACTGGTACAGAATGCATTGCGACATTTTGTCATTTATCTACTAAGCAGGTAAGAAATGCTTGTATTATATAATAGTCTACTATGTTCATCATTATTATTTTCCGCATCATCTTGTAGAAGTATTTTTCATTATATTAGTTCTTTGTTATTTCCATATCATTGTTATTGGTACTATTATCATTATTTGTACTATTATTATTATTATTTTGTACTACTAATTATTATTATTATAATTATTATTATTATTATTATTATTATTATTATCATCATCAGCATCATTATTATTCCGAAACTAATAGGTAATGTCAAAAGGGGCCCTATAAGTGATCCTTATTATTTAATTGCTTTAATGTACTACATGTACTTCGAAATAGTATATTATTATCACGTAGTACAAATCATTATCATTCAGTACCAATTTATCGAGTATAAAATACGACCACATGTTTTGATATTAAATCAGATTTAATTAGACAACACGAATTAGACAACACGAATACAAGATGGAAATACATGTAGGGTATCTATAGGAAAGCGTGTAAAGACATGAAAATTAACCCAAGAGAAATAATTTAGATGCAAGAAAATTATCATCATATAGGTTAGGCAAGCGATGAAGAACGAAACAAAAAGAAAGCAAAGAAGGTACATATAGAGAAAGTGACGGAGTTGAAAGTCGTTTGTAGGGCAGTGTCATGGGTTCTTGAATATAGCTCATATACAAAAAATATTACGACAATACGAGAAGTTGTTGAAATTAAAGAGAGGGGAAGTCATGGTTTTTAAGAAAATAGAAACTATCCGTAGGGCCAGGCCAGTATTTATCATGACACTGAAGACAAAAAAGAAGAAGAAGACAAAAGTAAGGTAAATTGGCATTTGCATATAACAAACCCGACTCCGTCGTAAATAAGCCTCATTTCCGCGCCGCGCGTTTCATTCATTAATGCTAATGCACTGGGGTACATGTTGGCCTGGCATTTAGGATCGGCGTGACAGACCGTTATGGTCAGCAGCTAGTGTCGAAAAACTTCAAACACTTATTTTGTTAATGAAGCCACCTCAATACAAGTAATATTAATTGTAAACAAAACAAAGCACGTTAATAAAATAATGAGCAAAGATATTTAAAATCAGGGGTATTCGAACCTGCAACGTAGGACCCGGGGTGAATAAACACAAACAGTTTATGTTATTATAACTCTATAATATGAGCAGAGGCTCTACTCTATCGCACTTTTGAATATTTAAAGAATGTTCTATCTCGACTGCTCAGAAAGCTTGCTATGTTTAATTTATTAAATTATTGCAAATAATTACACTAATGCATTGAGTGGTACAAAGATATCTAAATATATTTAGCCTGAAAATGATTTAAAGTTTCACTTATGTTTAGGATATCTTTTATACATAGCTTGAGAAGCATACTACGTGGTTAAGCACCAGCTAAATTGAAACAAGGCAGCCATGAAGTGCGTGATAGAGGTAGATAGAGAGAGAGAGAGACAGACAGGCAAACAAAGAATGCTGTTCATGTTCGAAGTTTCTTGACACTAAATGCATACCATAACAATGCTGACAAAAAGCGTGTCATTAAGTGTACAGCTGGCAAGAGGGGGCCGCCAAAGTGAACGCTATTTAACCCCGCTCCCTGTGGAAATCTTCTTCACCATGTATCAACGCTATGAGAACGTCTGGAATATAACAACAAAAGGGTTAAGAGGACGCGAGAAAGCTAGAAAATTGATGTAAGAAATTGGAAAGGCACGGGAGGAAAGAGAAGATTATATATAGAGTGACATAGGATCGACGGAGATGAAAAGGCGGGACTGGTTGAACAAAAACAAAATGGAAATAGAATATGAGCTGTATATTATGATAATATCGAACGAAATATGTTTGTTTATACACACTAGTGAATGTGAAATGGTAGATTGGAACAGGATGGGCAATTAAACGCTGTAAACGAGCTGAGAAAATGGATTGAAACTGGTCTTAAATCATTGCAAATCGGAAACTTTATCGTCAACACATAACGAGTTATGGGCACCAACTTGAGATTAGTTTAAAGGTTATATAGATAGTGGATGATGCTTATTATACTACTGTAAGCATTGTAAGCCTGTGTGTGAGCAAAAACAAGTAAGCGTGTGTTTAGATACAGCCTAGTCTAACCTAGAACCATTGTTTTAATACGAGATTCAGACTTAATGTGTACTAGTATCCCTTGATAAACATTGAGCCTAAAACATTCCCAAACGCTGATGCATTGCTAAACACGTGTATTTAAACGCACAATTTTAACAAGTCTAACTACCTAGGGTTAGTAAAAAAAAAAAATTAAGTCTTATTTTGTATAGATCCCGTTTAAGTTGATGAATATTGCAAGCCGGGGGAGATAAGATATCAACATGTATAATACATGATAGTGGGTTAACGAAATTATTGTCGTTGTACTAGTAGTTGTTGTAGTAAATGTTGATAGTTTTAAATGTTATATGGCTATTGAACCTCGTACAAGATCACCTTTAATTTGCAGAAAGGGCCATTCCACCCATTTTAGGAAACAGTATTGTAAATGTTAAAAATTAATGTAGACATCAATCTGTTTGATATATAGTTACTTCATGTTTCATGCCTCAAGTTTCATGTCGTAAACAGGTAAATAATGTAAATAGAATGAGCTGGGACCTAACCCAAATGAATATGTATACTAAGTAAACGTTTAACTCTCATATCATTACAGCAGTATTTAGGGATATCGGGATTAATAGAACGGATAGTGAGCGAGAGAGAAGGAGAGAGACGAGGAAATAAATTATGTGTCATATGACTTTCATTTAGTTACCAGAGGACTGGCCCCCTTCTGTAGCTTTCGCAACATTTAGTAGGCGTGTGGCCTAGGGCTAATGAATCGGAGATAGGCGCCGCCTTATGTGCCAACATTGACACGGGAATGTCTTTAACTAACATAATATGACTTTCATTTACCATGTCATTTTTCACACATCACTCAGTGGACATATCAGATCACAGAAATACACATTTTTATCAAGCATTTGCGAGTTTTTGCACATGTCAACGGAGTAACTAGATCCCTTTAATGACGTTCGTGTGTCGTATCATTGCAACAATATGTATGGATGTTGAGATTATAATAAGAGGAGAGTGAGTGAGAGAGTAGGGGAGTGACAATGAGATATATAAGGTGGTAAAAAGTCAACGAATATGACATTAATGATGTTTGGTTGTCTTATCATGTGGGGTTGTCAGAATTATACAAGAGCGGAAATTGCGTGACAGAGAAGGAAGGAGACGATGCTAAAAAATAAGGCGATTTGAAATCTCAATAAATATGACATTAATGATGCTTATTAATGATACTTGGTTGTCGTTGTCTTTAATTGGAACAGTGTGTGAGGATGATTGGATTAGAAAAGCGGAGAGTGGGACAGAGAGGAGGGGAGAGATGATAAGAGAAATTAGGCGACACCAAATCAACGAATATGACATTAATGATGCTTGGTTGCCACATCGTTGGTATCATTGGATCAGTATGTGGGGTTGTTGGGGTTATAAGAGTAGAGAATGAGAAGGAGAGAAGGGGAGAAACAATGAGAGATATAAGGTGGTAAAAAGTCAACGAATATGACATTAATGATGCTTGGTTGTCTTATCACTGGAACGGTGTGTGTGGATGTTTGGATTTCAAGCGATGAGAATGCGCGAGAGAGAAGGAGAGATACAATAAGATAAATTAAGTAATAAGTCTACATTTTAACGATATCAAGTTTTTATTATAACAAGAACAGTATGTGGGGTTTTAGGAATTATTAGAGCGAAGATTGTGTGACAGAGAAGGGGGGAGACGATGGTAGAAATAAGGTGATAATAAATAAAGTCAACGAATTATTATGTCATTATGATGTTTGGTTGTCTTATCATTAGGACAGTATGTTAGGATGTCGGGATAATAAGGGTGGAGAATGATCGAGAGAGGAGGGGGGGGGGGGGGGGGAGGCAATGAGATGAATTATGTGATAATGTCAACCAAATTAATGACATTAATGATGCTTTCGTAGGAACAGTATGTAGGGATGTCTGGATTCTAAGAGAAGTTAGTGAGCAAGAGAGAAGGGGAGAGACAATGAAAGAAATTAAGTGATAATGTCAACCCAATTAATTACATTAATGATGCTTTAGCTTTTCATTAGTTGTCATATAATAATAACAATATGTGGGGTTTTATGTGGGGTTGTCGGAATTATAAGAGTAGTGAGTGAGCGAGAGAGAAGGGGAGAGACAATGAGAAAAATTATGTGATAATTGTCAACCAAATTAATGACATTAATGATGCTTTTGTAGGAACAGTGTGTAGAGATGTCGGGATTCTAAGACTAGAGAGGTTAGTGAGCAATGGGTGAGTAAATGAGAGAAATTATAGGTCACAAAGTTATCATCTATTACGTCCTTGTGTCATAGCATTGGGACAGTATGTATGAATATCGCGGGAATATAAGAGTAGAGAGTGGGAGAGAGAGAGAAGGGGAGATGCGATGAGAGAAACCGGAGGTGAAGATAATGATATCGATTTATAGCATTTTGGCGCGCCTCACTGCCAAGCATGCAATGATAGATAGATAGTGTTTTACAGTGGTCTATACACATCCATTCTTGTATACCGTACCGAGGCATACAATCAACAAAATCATCATGTTTTATTATCCAAGTTGTGTTTATTATATAATATTATATTCCACATACTAAGAATCTTGCTCTACGATTGGTCAAAAGTTAATCACGTGATGAAGCATAGTTTCGCCCATCATTGATGGGGGAAGAAAACTTCGTTACACTATGTAGATATCTTTGGTGAAAGTGTGTTGCACTCACTAGATAAAAAGTACTATCTAGTGAGTGCAACGCACTTTCACTGCGGTTGCATTGACTTGACTGTGGAGCTCGTGTGTGGCTAGTCAAATTCCGTACCCAAATGATGTGGCGGGGTTCTCTATGCGCGCGAATTACAAATTTAATTGTATTCGTTGTGCATACACGTACGTAGCACACTGTTCAAGCTCATACGCTATGCATGCACTGTGTATGCGCTATGCATACGTATCGTACATAGTATAACGGTACACGGTTTGCTGCGTTGTTATTGTCTAATTGCTTGTTCTGTTGCTTGTTCGACGTAAGATTTGAGTTCTAACGGAGCTGAAATGGAAATTTGTTTGCTTGAGAGTGAAAGTAAAGTGTTCCAAGATTATTGCGAATGCTGGAAACAACATACACATTGGAAATTGGAATAACATTGATGTTGGTAAGTAGATCAAGTAGTAGTAACACTAACAGCTGTAATTAAGACTTGCGTTAGACTAGGCCTGCTTATAGTTATAGACTAGATCTACCGTTCGATGTGGAATATAAAGCAAATAATCACCTTTTGGTTTCAGGCGATGGCAAACTATCACTTCCTCGGCGATCTGAATGTATACGCTATCTTTCCTCAGCTTCGCTTCGGAAAGATAGCTACATCCAGATCGCCTTGGAAGTGATAGATTGTCCCATCACCTTCACCAACGGTAATTATTTGCTTACTATTATTATTGTAATTGACATACATAATCGACAGCTTTGTCTCATCCTATTACATGTAATAGCATACAGGGTTATTTCGAATATAATTACATGTCATGCATTTCACTCATTATTATGATACACGCTGTCAGTCTACCAGCATGCAAGTCGCATAATATCCATAATAATAATTATCCCAATACATTGATCTAAACGATGTTTCCAATTAACATTTTTTGTAATCCCTTTTAATCATTTCATACAAATAAAATGCAATCATCTAGAAAAGGCATAAGGTACCGGTTTTATGGCGACGCATTTTGTTGCGAGATTAACTTACATGCATGCTATCATTTAATGCATTCGATTAATGCGTGTGAGTCATTTTTTCAGTCCTTATCAAAACAAAAATCGTGTTATTTGAAAAGAGCATATGATATAAAATGCTCAGATAATGTTAGAAAATGTGCCTCTGAATGGATACATGCATGCATGCGTGTGTAGAAGCTGTCGGCCTCCCATAGTGTTTGTGTATAGGTGATGTGAACTTTACAATACATGTCTCCCGCCATCATCATAGCATACAAATCAGATTACCTATACACATGGCAGTACATACATGAGCATGTAATTGTGTACGCTCATCTCTGTAATTGTGGTATAACTATAATATAACACTTCCATGTTAATAACTAATGATAATAATACTAATAATAATAATAATAATAATAATAATAATAATAATAATAATAATAATAATAATAATAATAATAATAATAATAATGCATTTACATAGCGCATTTTCCATCTGAAATGTTCAAAAGCGCTCAAACCTCTATGTGATGATGATTATAGTTTATATCCCGTATCTGCATCGTAGCTGTATCTGTAATTACAAACTTTAATAAGACTTTTAGGGTAAGGGTTAGATTTGTTGCCTTTAATTACAAAATTAAATTGGCATCTATATTATATAAACGAACTTACAGCAATTGCACAGAATAAAGGTTAGGAAGAAAATGCATGCAAAATGTATGTAATAAATGTAATAATATTCAACGAAACTGAGCAAATACAATTGGTCAATATTTTGCTGCTCTTTTTCATGTATTATACTGATATTTCTTTATATTTCTGCTAATTGTTCCCTATGTTTTACTTAATAAATACAATTTTAAACAAATATGGCGCATGGCCAGGATCAGTTGTGTTTTTCCACCGACGATTCAGAAAATTATGTTTTTTTTTGTATTGTTTAAATTTCTCACAACATGACCATGCACTGGCAAAGCGTGCATCACTAATCTTTGGTATTTACTTTCCGGCACTTCCAAGTAATAAACGATATTTTCAAGTATTTTCAAGTATTGTTATGCAGGGTTTAAAAGGCCTTTGATTGAGTCATGCATTTATGGTTTTATCAAAAAATGAAATATTAAATTATCATATGGCTTCTTTCTATATATATTCCCATGTTTTGTTTCTTCGGTCGATATAAATAACATTGTTTACCACAAATATCTATATTTATAATCATGTTTTTGTAAGAACTATAATAATAACTGTAATAACTATAAAAAAGCATATTATCCGGAACAAATCTATATGGCTTCCAATTAAACGGCTTCATTAATATCCGCATGGAATTAAAACAAAAATGTGTGTTTTTTTGTTCTCAGATTGTTGAAATGATTCATGAAATGATTCAGAAAAGGTCAATGTGCGCACTGCATGGGGAGCAGGTTATATTTATTTGTGCGGTTATTTAGTGTTTTAAAAGTAGTTCGCATTCGTAAATCAGACGCGCGGTGCCATCTCGCGAACGCCTTGCGCACGGTGCGTAATACACACTGGCTTAGCGTTATGAAGCGCGCACACAACGGCAGTTGGTGTCATACTTATATGGCGCACACACTATACGGAATGTTCGGATAGATTCGGACCGCCCGGTACATTCTGACGCATGACAACCTTTAATTTTCATGTCACGATTTGTTAATATTAATTGTTTTATAGTCATCAATCCGGATATGAGCTTCATAGTCCCTTAATGGTTTTACGCTAATTTGAGCACGGTTTGGGCACGGATTAAATTCCCTATATATTCCATTAGGCTTGGTGTTTTAATTACTCTCTGTAGGCCTGTTGATTAATAATGCACCGATACATCACTTAATGGCTTTCACGCAATTTCCTTAATTATATTATGTTCGCATGCACAAATGGATGAACGACATTCCCATCTCTGTTTGGTGACCACTTCATGAAGCTTAAAGGAATTAATCTCTAAAATGCATACCTTCCCCCATATTGAACACTACATTACCATTATACCTGTAGCGAAAAATCCCCTTGGTTCTATTATTATTATAAATTATTCTTAACTCAATGCATATAGCAATGTAGAGTACATTTTTGAAGATATGGTTACAAACATCAAGCATTTGTTTATTATATAACGTTAACGTTTCCTTTTGTTAGCAAGTTGCGTTAGCAGAGTTGCCACGTCAGAAGCGACATGTTTGTACGCACGCTTTGTAACTGCTTAAAAATGATCATGCGTGGCGGGTATGCTACACCGATTTGACCGTTGGTTGCCATTTTAAACTAATATAATAGGCTAGTTTGTGCGCGATGCATTATCACTGAGCCAGTGTGTGTCCCGCACGCGAATTTTTAAACCGATAGGATGGCAACTGGAGATAAGCAGTGAGCGTGCGCAGTGATGTTGGGCACAGTTTTCAGACCTTAGTGAAAACTGTGCATGATACATTTACTAAATAAACCGCTACTCAACACTTATTATGGCAAAAGAAAAGAAGAACAGGGGATTCGAACCCATGTTATCAAGAAGTGTTGAAGTCCATAGCATGACCATTAGGCCACGCAAGTTGCCGATGGTCAGAAGGGTCTCATTGTAATTATAATCCTCAAACTCATTCAAACCCTAATCCAAGTAATGAATATTCATGAGTAGCCCTTGACGTACATCGCTGCTTATGAATAATTGATCAATCTCCAGTTGCCATCCTACGGTTTAAAAATTCGCGTCCCGCACGCACGGTGCGCACGGCGTTCGCAAGCTGGCACCGCGAGTCTGATTTACGGATCCCAATCAGCACTTGATTAAGCCGGTGTGAGCGTACAAGACTGTCCGACGGATTGAGTGTACGCTCACACCGGTCTCCTATATAATAATATACATAGAGGCTTGCGCTGTGTCAAGGCATGAAACACATGCAACTTCCGATATCTAACATTGCAAAAACAAAACGAATGCATCGTGTGAGAGGGTAGTGAGCGAAGATACCAGCTAAGTTGGCTCCAATGAAGATGAAGATGTTGGCTACAAACTGGCGGGAAAAAATGAGACATAGATTGAATAGCTGGTAGTCAACTTTCTTTATATGCATCATACACATAATTGTGTGCAGTATTCAATTTTATATATTTAATATCTATCCTCTTACTCATTTATTTCAAGATAGAGGCCAAGACTGGAGTTTCATGGTTTTTAACATATACATGTATTTAACTTTTTAGTTATAATTGCAGATCATTGCAGGCTCATAAAATATCAGTCGCAGCTTGTCGCAAGATTATATTCTTTCAGACCATCGCCATACCATGCACTAGCATGTATTTAGAGTACACGGGTTTGTTCGTCTGTTTGTTTGTCTGTTTGTTGTTTTGTGGTGTATTTTATTATTTTAGACATGGTAAAAAGCCATCGACCAACCAAAAGTTACGGTTTGTTTTCCAAAGAAACCGACGTGGTACAAAATGCGTGTAAAACGCGTGTATAGCATACTGCACTAAGAAAACATGAAGATGCCTTGTTCTTCGAAATCAATGTATTTGCAATCAAGTACAAGTACAACCTGAACAAAACAAAAAACACGCGACATTTTGATGAATAGGCTTTAGTGTGTTTCCCAATGCCAATGACAATCGTGTAAATATGCTTTTCTCCAATCCCCCCGTATCTAGAGCATACAAAGAATCATATATTACCTAAGCTATTGAGCAGTGGATGAGATGATAAGATACGGATAATTTCTTCGGAAAACAATGAACATTTCAATCAAGTACATGTGCATGTAGGCAACGTGATAAAAGGCACATGACATTTTGATAAATTGAGGTGAAATCCCGTAATGCTTTTCCTCAATCCCCAGTATCTACAGCTAGCATGTACAGTTAGCATTAGAAAGCCTTATACTCGGGAGCGCCATGTCACGCACTAAGCAAGATATATGGCGCCCAGTTCTCCGAGGATACGAAGCTACTTTCATTTCCCCCCAGTGTTTTTCCCTTACTTACTGTATACTTTATGAACGTCAAACACTAACAAATCAGTCTGATCAATAGCCTTCTTTCAAGGTCCTCTCATAATATTATTTTCATGCTTCTATCTTCGCTGTTACCGAATTGAAAGTACCTTCAGTGCAGTCGCCATTACTTTTTTTTTAGACTAGTCTGATAGTGATATTCAATTTAATAGTTGGTTTATGTCATTGTGCGAAAAAGAATCGTTTAAAATGCAATGACAATGTATTGCCCCCCGGGGTTTTGCCCTGTTGCCATTCTCTTTCGGTCTCCTAATATGCACTCTCACTAAACTACCAAAACACACGGAATTAATTGTAACGAGGCCATACCATTGCGATAGAAAGTCATTAAGTTCTTGTACAAGAGGTATATGTGAAACATACATAATTTATATCCTCAACGCAATATTTCGCTCATGTAATAATCGTTATTGTATGGCTAAGCATAATAACAGTCTTACAGTCGCTGCCCCTAAAGCAGGATGTAACATAAAGAACAGTTTACTTCACACCATTATTCGATTTGTTTAATTAATAATGTTTTAATAACTAATTGAGAAAAGATAGATCCATCAATAATGCTATTAAGCCGATATAGTTTGTTTGTATTTCAAGCAAGTATTATTTCATTTAGTTCAACTTTTTATTTCTTAAAAATATATACATAATATGCAAGGAAATCCAAAAGTACGTTAGATGCTGGTTTGAAAAGTAAGTTCGTGGAAAAAATACCGTAAACAAGTTGAAACGCATACTGCCGCGTTTCAGAATAACAATAATTTACTTCCATAACCATTGCTATCTCATATGTCTGAATTCTTTATAACAATCGTACGAAATGAACCAACAAAGAAGAGATTCTGTGAATCGAACTCAATTCGAGAGCTTTTTATGACAAACCAAAAAGTGTATATACACGTTGATGTGTCGTTAAATCTTACTGCCACTTTTTTTTAAAATGTGCTTATTTATGTCAGCAGCTATACGTCTGAAATCATTACAATCATATTATGAAATGGAAATAAAACAAGGTGTTCCGTGAATCGAGCTCGGACCTATCGAGAGATTTCCTAGTAAGCGGGCGGCGGCGGCGGCGACTGTAACTTTGGCGAATATATCTTGACATTTGCAGCATTTTTATTAAAACATGCTGAAATTGAAATGGATCTTTTTTGCTTATCTTTTTATTTTTGAATACGTAACCAAGCACTGCTGATTGAAGTAGGATCACAAATGCCAACTGCATGGCGAAATTCAATTTTGAAGCGATCAAATACGATTTGTAGAAGGGATTTCTGCCCAATTTTGAGCATATTAGGGAACCCGGTATGGAAATTATGATTACATACATATCCCGATACTTCAAATTGTGGGATGTCTTTGTCTATATGGTATATTCTATATGGCACTTGTGAAAGTCTAACGTAGATCGTTTTGATACACTCTTGCATAGTATATAGGCAATGAATGACACATTCTTTATATTTGGGTTCTGATATTGGACATGTAAGTCATGCCATGTCATAAACGGCTTTAAGGGGGGACAGTAGAAAGGGGTGAATAGCCTCGTTTAATAAAAGCCAAATTACAGTTAAAAGTCCATTAAAACACAACAGGAAGCGATCAAAATCATCTATATTATAACATTATCCAAAACAATATCGCCATGACGTGGTAAAATGAATAGCTTTTGGTATCTTTTTATTATTAGGGATAGTTGAATTGTGGCAAAGTGAGTAAAGTTTTGGTCAAAATGAATTTTAGTAACCAAAACCTGCACCATTACATTACAAACTAATAGTTACAACTCCACCATCCTCGAAAGGTATACAAAATTACAAACGACTAACTAAAAACTTATTGGTTTCAAACATTTTTTTATTTTTAAAATTGTGCATGTGATGTTTATATTTATGAATGTATTTATGAATATTTCAGCCGGCTCTGAACCGATTTTGATCACATAAAGTTTATTCTGTCTTAAAATTGTATGCTCTTTCAAATTTGACACTCAGTTTTCATTATCTCACACAAAAAAATTTGTTTGTGTCGCGCCCTTTATAACAAAACTCAACTATCCATTTAAAGGAAAGTAGTAACATTGTCAAAATCCACAGAACGTGTTCAGAACTTTTGCGGTTATCACACACCTCGTTGTATTCGTAGTAACAATAGAAAAATGGAACGGGCTTCGGTTTTCCGAAGTTCGCTTTCGTTATAAAGATATTTATGATTGAGGTGATCGGATTTGAAAGTCTCCCTGGGAGACTTTCAATGTTCACAAAAGTAAGTGCAATGAGTTAGCAGATATCACTTTACATGTTCGCTCATATTTATAAATCACATGCGCAGGAACATTTGCACGAGTGTCGAGCACACTTACGCGCGTTTCGCGCGCACTTAAGCGCGATTATGCCAAGTCGTCGCGACTCAGGTATGGCATTGCAAATTATCAATTTTGGCGACGCAGTAATCTGAAAAGTTGCGCTTGGCCCACACTTTTGAGGCAGCATTGCCCAATCCTTGCCCCTGTTTTATTTGTGTCGCGAGTGCGCACTTCTTGCGACTCCGCCTTCTCGTTGCACTATACACATTAGCAATTATGACGACGTAGTTACCTTAAATCTTTAGCTCATCTTGAGACACACTTCTGAGGGACACGTTACCCCATGATGTGCCCCTATTTTATTTGACATTATCAACGCCTCGAAACAGCAGCAATATGTAAGAAGTCGATATCAATTTGCTCTATATACATTCCCACATTGGTACCACATGTCTGTTATTATGGGTACAACATTGATCATATCTAAGGCGTTATGAATTCGATTTTGCAGAGATGAAATATTTCTTTTGAAAGGTTATTGGAAATCGGGGCCGCGTATATATTATTGTTGTATATATTATTGTTGCGTATATTATTGCGTATATTATTGCGTATATTGTTGCGTATATTATTGTTGCGTATATTATTGTTGTATATATTATTGTTGCGTATATATTATTGTTGCCGCGTATATATCATTATTGTTTACGCGTAGTCAAAACATTGTGCGATGTTTTCTGATCCTCAACATGTTTTTTAACTTTTAAATTCATTTACTTTTTTGAAGAGAAAGAAACCGGTCGAAAGTAATTGAATAAAGACTTAACCAAGGAATTCTAGCGTGTTTTCGAGTTTATTTTATTGACTTTTTAATATTTATTTCATCGACGAGGACTTTTTAAGTTAAATTTATTTATATATATATATATATATATATATATTATCTAGGGTCATATAATGAAACGGCACCTGGGAATTGAATTAGATTTGATCAAATGACACACATACATACAGGTAGTCAATATATTTGGCATTTCTATACAAATGATACAGGTGATCCGCGGCGGGATGGGAGGCCTAACAAATGTTTTGCCTTTATGCAAAAATGCGACGCAACTGAATTTGTATTTGTATCATTATTTTACACATTTATAAATTTTTAGATAATAATACGCTTAAATGTTACTCCAAAGAAACAGGGACACATACACGTACGTTATAAAGAAAAGGGGGCAAAAAAACAACCGACGCGTAAAATACTTTCTTCATTCCAAATGATTTCCCTTATCATCATTTGCTTATCTATAAGGTACATGCAATAATATTGATATCCTTTGTGTGGATGGCTGGTTTATATATTTGTTTCACTTTGCATCGTTAATGCGCTTAAAGAATACAATTGAAAAGAAC
The DNA here is from genome assembly GCA_037951105.1 of Echinarachnius parma. Lineage (NCBI taxonomy): Eukaryota > Metazoa > Echinodermata > Echinoidea > Clypeasteroida > Echinarachniidae > Echinarachnius > Echinarachnius parma. Next base: position 45,227 of record JBAMJV010001263.1, on the reverse strand, counting down.
TGAAGTAAAAAGTAAGTGAGCTAGAAATGTTTAAAATGCTATCTTTATCATGTTACATCTCCATAATCATTGACAACCAAATGTATAACATCTAGTAACTACAACGCAAATTCCGTGATAAAAAAAAGAAGACACAATGAATTTATAAGAGAACTTAACATGAATTAACAGTTATGAGTTATTTAAATAATTTCAGCCACTCGACACTGTTCTCACCAGCAGTAAAGTAAACTGCGCGGAATACTTATTGAAACTATTACATTATTTTACATATATTATAATGCGATTAAATATAATATAGTTCATACAGTAAACCACGAGCGTGCTGTTCTTGCATAGTTGTAATTGCAACTAAATGGGGAACAGGCGTTTAATCCCTGTATTTGTAATGCTCTATGACATTTGTGTGTATTGTAACTCGCAAAAATGCGAGCTTGGCACTTAAGGAGTTAATACATGCATGGACGCTACTGAGGGACAAATTCTCTCATTAATCACTTTATTTATATATAATGTATATGCTGTAACCATAGCTACTGAGCATCAATATTATTATAATCCATTAATACCGGTGGTGAGGATTTTCGCGTATCTATCCAGATTATACGAAACAGGGTAGGGCTTGGTAGCATTACCTCGTAATATTTGAACTATTACCACCATTACGGTGCAGTAATTTCAAAACTAGAAACAATAAGTTGGTATAAAGAAGACCTGTATTATGTATGTAACTGCACTTTGCTATTTTGTATTCAGCCTACAGGATTTACGTTTACCCGGAAAACGCGAGGTTGGTGAAAATCGGGATCTTTCACATTATTTATGTTATTTTGTGGAAGAATATTATACTTAAACCATGATGCATTATGTAGATTTGTGTTGTGTTTTCCCAGTCATATCAATACGACTTTTGAGATAACATTATTCTGTTTGAAGGAATTAACTTTAATTTGTTTCTTTGCAAATTGTGCACGGAAAAGGAAAATGTTGCATATGTTGCGTGTGTGTGTGTGTGTGTGTGTGTGCGTGTGTGTGTGTGTGTGTGTGTGTGCGTGTGTGTGTGTGTGTGTGTGTGTGTGTGTGTGTGTGTGTGTGTGTGTGTGTGTGTGTGTGTGTGCTTGTGTGTGTGTGTGTGGGTGTGTATTTGTGTATGTATGTATGTATGTATGTATGTGTGTGTGTATGGGTGTATGTGTGCACGTATGTGTGAGTGTTTGTGTATGTATGTATCATGTGTGCTTGTGTGTGTGTGGGTGTGTATGTGTGTGTGTATGTATGTATGTATGTATATGTGTGTATGTGTGTGTGTGTGTGTGTGTGTGTGTGTGTGTGTGCGTGTGTGTGTGTGTGTTTGTGCGTGCGTGTATGTGTGTGTGAGCGTGCGTGCGTGCGTGCGCGTGTGTGTGTGTGTGTGCGCGAGCACTACTGATGTGTGCTTGACCACGATCATGTCGACTATAATTATTTTACATAATAAGTGTCTTCCATTTTTTCGAGTTTTACATTTTACACGTCATGGGCACGTCTACTTCTGTTTACAATGTACTGCAAGGGGTCCATAATCTACAAACATTCTACCACACACGTCATTTACTGTATGATTTTAGTTTTGATTGAATTATGCATGGATATTACTAGGAGAGCCATGAATTATGTTTATAACACATCTCAACTATTTGTTGTGTATATATTATATATACATGTATATTACAAATTATGTAGGAAATGAAAATAAACCGACGTGCACTGAACCGAACTGAACAAACATCGTTCCGACAATTCCGTTTTCAAACGTTCACACTATACTCTTGCCCTAACAATGCACTAAAATAGTTCAAACTAAACGAAAATAACTTGTGTTCCAGGTTCTTGAAAAATCATCATTATTCTGTATTTTCCTCGTAGCGTCACCAACTTTGTGATAATTATTTCCCTGTAATTCGCACACGGTACGAGTACCCCGTGAGCTGTTTGTTAATTATGTCAGTTTCCATGGTGTTTTGGTTCAATTTGTCTGTCAAAATAATTACTAGATGTAAATAGAGTTTACCGAATCTTCTCGCTTCTATGCCTACTGCGATAAAACAATATTGTTTTTGCCTCGTATCAATTAAAGTGATCTAGTACCTTTGTTGACATGTGCACACAAAAATGACGAAGGGATGATATTCGCCAACTCATTGCATTAACTTTATATACAGTCGAAATTCTTCAATAGAGATTTTCACATCCGAACACTTCAATCAGGATGTAGCTTTGTGACGGAAAATACATTTGGAAAACCGACATCTGTTCCAAGCTTATATTGGTTATATACACATTCTACAACGTTAGTTAAAATCCTCTCGAGTTCTAAGTCATGTTTTTGGAATTTCACAATGTTAATATTTCCCTTTAACTTGCTCATGCAGAGAAAGCTATTTTCAAGACTTTTTAAGAAATGCACGCTATCCGCCACTTCGCATCGAAGCGTTGCCGTGGAAACGCCATAAATTAATGATGACGCACATTGTGTAATTGTTTTCTTAGTACGATTACAAAGTGAGTCGTTTAATTTTTCTGACATTTTACGACGCATAAAGTAAATCATAATATCTTCAAGTATTCAGAAAAAATACAATGACTATAAGCAAGAAAATGCACTTAGACAAAAATACATTATTTTCATTGTAATTACCTTCAATTGGGTAGAAGAAGACAAACTTCGTAGATGAAGAGAAACAAAAAAATTATCGCAAGCGAAGACCCATTTCTTGTATCTTTATTTGACAGTTTGACTGAATTAGAAGTACAATATTATGTTACTCGTGGATATCTTTAACGTCACGGTTATATGGTTTTCTAGATATTGTCGATGTCACTGTTGTTATATATTATTTTGAATTATATTTGATCATTATCTAAACAAAAAAAACACGTCTTCTTTTCCGTCAAGGGTAAAAATAGGTTCAAGTTATTTTCAACTTACTACGAATACAATTAATTAAACACATTCCCAATCTAGGTCAAACCGGGCACGGCAGATGCCTTGTTCAAGGGACTTGGTGTGTGAGGCTTTTGAATTGAATTAAATTGAATTAAATTAAATTCAATTGAAATTGATTGAATTAAATTGAATTGAAATGAAATGAAATGAGTTGAATTGAAATGAAATAAATTGAATTGAATTGAGTTGAAGTGAATTTTACTGAATGTAAACACATTGAATTACAATGAATTGAATTAAAGTGAATTGAATAGAACTAAATTAAACTGAATTAAATTGAAATTAATTGAGTTGAATTGAATTGAACTGAATTAAATGTAATTAAATTGAATTGATCTGAACTGAACTGAATTTCAATGAATTGAATCGAAAAGAGTATTATGGAGTTTTCGTCTGCCTTGATGGGTTTCTCAAAAGAGTTTTATTTTATTGTGAATATAATTAATTTTAATGCTTTTTTCAAATTGTACCAAACATGAAATTTCATAATAATATTTGGATTCAACACCAAGTACAAAGCACACTCTGATACAAATCTGAAAATGATGTAATGTAATGTTAGATGTGACATATTGTTGTACAAACAGCCATGGTAACCGGTATGAAACGAAATTAAATCGTTTGACTGAATAGGGTAAAATGTATAGTCCTTTGCTTGTCGCTATATAAAGTCACAGTGACAGTTAGTACTGCCAGAGCATGACAGGTATCTAATAATAAATCATTTATCAAATCAAATATAATTAATTTTAATGCTTTTTTCAAATTGTACCAAACATGAAATTTCATAATAATATTTGGATTCAACACCAAGTACAAAGCACACTCTGATACAAATCTGAAAATGATGTAATGTAATGTTAGATGTGACATATTGTTGTACAAACAGCCATGGTAACCGGTATGAAACGAAATTAAATCGTTTGACTGAATAGGGTAAAATGTATAGTCCTTTGCTTGTCGCTATATAAAGTCACAGTGACAGTTAGTACTGCCAGAGCATGACAGGTATCTAATAATAAATCAAACAAAAACGTTATGATGCAAGTCATAAGATCATCTGGGATGTGTTTTTAGGACATCTTCAAAGGAGAGCCGCCCTACCACAATGGCGTAGCGCCGGCGGGCGGGGGGGGGGGCGTTCGGGGAAGGGCACGCGCCCCCAATACCTTGACAGAACAGCTAGTATAAAACATGACAACAACATATATTAAAGAATACAGACATACAACATGTGTGCCTCCCAATAATTTGTGCGACCCCTCCCTCCCACCAATCACTCAGTCCGATTACGGTACGCCACTGCTCTAGCACATTACTCCGGGCAACGAACGGAGGACACCGTCGCTTGCTTTGAAGTGGTCCGCTCGGGCTGACCGGCTATCCATAATTATTGTTCTATATTTATATCAGTACACCTGTAGATAGTAATTCAACAAAAGCAGTTTGTGGTCGTCTTTTCATTTCAACCACTCGTCTCGCCTGTTTATATTTTGTTATTAAAACAAACAAAAATTAATTGCAATTCTAATATAAAATACATGATTAAATTCAACAATTTTCGTCGTCATGTAAAACTGTGGTCTATATAGTAAGCATTTTATTTAACCTAAGCCTTAATGCCTAAGGCGCTCTAAAAAGAATAATGCAATGATTTGGCGCCACTTGCTACTCTTTACCCAGGGTGGTACGTGGTGTATTCATATCCTTATAAAAAAATGTTTTTCTAGTTTCCTGATCGTCCTTTTTCTTTGTAATTAAACTCGTAATATATCGTGCTAGACATCGGTCAGTTCCATATGGACATTATTATGATATGTAACTTGGTACAGACCTAAGGGTTAGTGGCAGCATGTTTAAATGGCGCCAATGACGACATTACATTACTTTTCTTCTCAGCGATGTCTACTTTCTAAGATTTTAGATGCGACAATGACATAATCAGGTGCAATCACGTGCTTGCTGGAGTACCCAATATTTTTTATTTTCTTTTGTGAAAAGTTAGTATATTTATATTGTATTTGTATATAGAAACTTAATTGTGTTTTTATGATTTGAAATAAATTGAAGCTTTTTTAAATATAATATTGTCCAAAATTCTTAAAAAGTATGTCTTGAATCTGCTGGTCATATGCTATTTGTACATATTCTTATATTTATTATGTCTATCATATTAATGTATTATTGTATTATTTATATTGTATGATGTTATATCAGGACCCTGACGAAAAACAGTATCCTTGCTGATCAGGCTATCCTGTATAAATATATTTGAATAAATAAATAATAAATAAATAAATAAATAAATCTATACCGGTGGAGTATGTGGAGGGGGAGTTGGACATGGAAAAGTTGTAAAAGTAGGAGAAAGATGAAGACAGACTTTCCCTAAAGGTGGTACGCTGTAGTAGTTAAATAGGAGCAAGGGGTAGGGTATGGATCCCAGAGAAGAGGGAAATCGCCCGACTCCTCTCCCTTCATCTCGCATTACTGTTTCCCAATTTCACAATGTTCATCTCTCATTATGCGGCCTCTTTTAATTGCGATTTAGAATTGGATGAACCCTTTTCTATGGCCTGAAATATAGATGTGTCTACTACGGAGGGGGTGTTAGTTAGTCTGGTGAAGTTTTTTTTATTTATTTATTTATAGCGGCGAAAATCTATCGATTTGAGCTGCAGCCTATAGCGGGGGAAATGACCTAAATTGGCATCCTTTCATCTTCTGTCGAATTTATCCCAAGTTAGATTCGCCGATTTATACTTGTCATCTAAATAATATATTCACTATGATATACGATTCACTGATGTATAAATAACGATGAGTATTTTTAGTATGATGCATCTCCGTATGCTTCCTCCTGAATAAAGTATTAGGCTTCCATGAATACAATTCAGACGGTTAGGAGATTCTGTTGCAAAAAACAACAACAAAGACTTTCGTTAAAATCGCGATTAAAATATCATAACCATGAAACATGTTTGACCCATATTCGACGGGAACCTTTCGGACAACGTAAACAAACTCTTAGAAATTGCACAGTTTTGTATGGCGAAGGCGAACCCAAGGTGGGGGATGGGTAGCACGCCAGTTATTGGGGGCGCACACTATACGTCTTTGTTTTGTACCGTTGAGCTTCAACTGTTTAAATCTGTATATTTCAGTGACGTAACAGGCGTGGTCCGACATATAAGAACGGGGGGGGGGGGGGGGGGGGGCGGGGTGCACGCTATTTCTGTTTCTGTATTTGTTTTCTAATTTAAACCATAATGTGTTTTGTTGTGGGGGTTTCAATTTACTGTCCCCGTGTCCCTCCTTTATTTAGCTATACCGATGGTCAATTTGATATGGAACAGGTGCCCAATGTCAACGTAGCAATAGAGCTACAGATACATGGCATTAAGTATGATAAAGTAGCATAGGACTGTCCCTTTATTATAATAGCCTGAACGGGAAGTAGGTATCAAGAAACACAGGTGGTCAAGGGTTTTATCACAAATAAACAATAATCAACACATATAATTACCAAATCCACAAGAATACGGATGTTTAATCCAACTCTCCGCCGCTACTGTTTTGTTTGTAGTTAAACAAAATCAAGTTGCTTGACAATCATTCTAGAACACACCCTCACTCAATTCATTATACGAATTACATTATGAAATTTACATTCTGATATTGATTTTGTAAGGAGGTGGTTTCTAGGTTAGTTCCGATCGCAAGATCATAAGATTTGCTTTATTATACGGTGTAACTGGTTACAGCGAGCTTTAATTTATCTTGTATAGCATATATATGCAACCAGCCTTTTTTACTTATTCATTACACGTGTCAATCAATGCAACAGCTAGCCGGATCTGGTTCAAATGCTTGCGTTAATGTGCATATTAGGTTATATTAAAGGGATCTATTAACATTGTCCAAATCCACAAATCTAATCCTAATAGATTTTGCAATTCGCCCTATTACATAGATAATACAGGACCCACCAGGCTCCCGTAATAGGCAACCGGTTAAGGCAATGTTCATCTAAACATAATCGGGAAAAGGAATCTCATTCTCATTTTAGTATGTTTATCTCAAAATCAGTACATCTTTAGGGTTAAATAGTTTTATTTTCATAATTTCTTTCCTTCTTTATGCATATTTTGTTATTGATTGTTTTATTTATTTATTTATTTTATGTTTAATTGTTTTGTTTCATTTTTATTTATTTATTTGTTATTTATTTATTTGTGTTTGTATTTTTGTATTTTGTATTTTGTATTTATTTTTATTTATTTATTTATTATTATTTGTTTTGTTTTAATTTTTTTTTTTTTGGGGGGGGGGGGGGTGGTGTTAAGCTAGCAATATTAAATTTGGTACAAAATCGGCTCTGGTTGTTATAGATATGAACGCAATAATATTCGGGCAAACTACCCACGCCTCCCTCCATATGATCCCCCAGAACCTAGAGCCCGTACGCCAATGACTGTGTTCCTTGATCACCTCAAAGGTCACCAGGTCAGTAGAAATAACCACTAAATAAATAATTGTTAATGCGATGGAAAAAAAAGTAGTTGGTCCATTCGTTAATTGACCCGGACATCCGTATAAGAAACAGAGTCATCATGATCTCGTTTTTCTTTTTTTTCTGAGAAAGAAAAAAACCGACCTGAAGAAATTTCCTGGGTTAAGCAGTTCATCGATCATACCATGATCCTATTTCTTAGAAATGTAAAGTTGATCTAAGAACGATTCCTGGTTTACTATCGATCAATGTGTCGTGTTGTACCATACCTACCGTTAGCATATGCTACGGATATGCTGATTTGTATAATCGTTATGTTTATGGTTGGATGTAGCGATGTTATTGATACTCTACACTTCGGTGTTTTAGTTATCTAGTGTTTAATCATTATGTTTATCCGGGATAGCGGAAAGTTAATGGAACTTGACGGAAATGATAAGTAGAATAAAATCGTGGTGATTTAATATTTGGCATACATACCCATTGCACTGTCTGCAAGTACAAAATATGTATGTTACTTTCCAGAAGTATATGATATGTACCAATCGATAATATTGATAATGTCTCCTTGATACAACGGCTGGAACCGTATGTAACAAAATATTCCCTGTTCAACTAATTCATATGATTGGAAATTCAACTGCAGTTTAGCCTTCTCGGCTACGATGATAGAATACAACATGAATTGAATTGAATTGAATTGAATTGAATTGAATTGAATTGAATTGAATTGAATTGAATTGAATTAAATTGAATTGAATTGCTGACTTTCCTTGCGTCACTACTCACTTACCATACGCACATATCATTTAAAAGCAGAGTTTATGCTAACAATATACCGTCGGAGTTTGAAATGTCGTACAAACATATATTGTGGAAATATGTATCATTTTTTCTGACGATATTAATTCCTTGACCGAGGAAACATGGTACATCGATGAAGATGACAATACAAAAAAGAAGGAAATTCGTTCTTAGCTACGTCACACACTAGTTTTCTAAGTGATTAAAGGGATCCAGTAGATTTGGTGACATGTGCAAAAAAGTTATGAATGGTTGATAGAATGTGTATGTTTGTGATCGGATATGTCCACTGAGTAATGTGTGATTATTTCATGTTAGATTGATGTTATATGGTAAAATAATGAGTGAAGTGACATTCGTGGACTCATTGCACTGACATTGTGCGCAGTTATAAAATTTCCAGTAGATACTTAAACAAATCAAAACACTTCAATCGTTAATTAATATCTTTCCAACGAAAGGAAAATTCAAAACATAAAACAAACCTGTTCCATGTTTCCATTGTTAATACGAGTCCAACAAGGTATGATAGAACCACTAAATTTTCTAAGTAAGTTTTGTGGACTGGGACAATGTTACTAGATTCCTTTAACAGTTTCTGATGTACGTGCAAACTTATGCAAGAGTCTGCGATACAGATATGATGGTGATTACTTAGATCGTGCAATCTGGGATGAAAGAGATACTACGAAACGCCTTGAGGGGTGAGCCTAATGAACAGATGAGGATTAATTTTATCGAAGAAACTAAGAAGAACGGTGACGTATTAATGGGGTCGAATGGGTGGAGGAGGGAGGGGGATGGAACGCCCCCAGCCTGCCTCCCTTTTAGTTTTAGTACTCTTGCACTTCTGTCTTATTCCTTCCCCGTCAAACGTATGAATCGAAGAAATTATATTTGATGGGAAATGAGGGGAGTATTTATTATCGTATTAAGATGTATGAAACATATGAAATTTCGTTGCACATATTTTCGATTGACGTTTTTTTTTTTTTTTTTTTTGGGGGGGGCTTACTTTTTATGTTAGGTTTATATTGTCTATAATCACCCCCCCCCCCCCACCCCTCCTCTTCTTGCCCCATCGTTTTATTTGGTCCCTGCTACGCCCCGCCTAAAGGAAGGAACCTTTATAGAAGAACATATCAAAGACAACGATAGGATGCAGTGAAGGTATTTGCTGATATTACCCTTCGTTTGTGTGGCACATTATTATTATTAATATATTCAAACTATCTCTCCATCCTCATAATATTGTCTTAATACTCATCGTATTGTTGTTAGCGATGTGTATGTTTATATATTCATGTATTATTTCAAACTGTATGTCATATTTTTTATTGTATCTTTATAATATTATCTCTAAAACAATTTTTTGTTATATGGAATATGTATTCTGTAAACTAAGTGTTATTTATCTATATTTTCTATCTGTATATCCGACCCCCAATGCGATCACCCAGTGCAAAACTTTACCCTCCTTCTGCCCCCTCGTTAAGCCCCCCCCCCCCCCCCCCGCCCCCCGCCCGCCTTGAGGATGAAAGCGTAGAAGAACATATCAAAGTCATCGAAAGGATGCAGTGAAGGTCTTTCCTCGTATTATACTTGTTTGTGTGACGCTTGGAAATTATTGTTATGCATATATCATACTGTCTGTATATTTGTACCTATTTTCCACCAAGAAATTGCCTCTCTGAGTATCGTATTGTATATATAGAAGTGTGGTTTTCTACATCCATATGTACATGTTCTAACTGTTATCAAAGCTATGATTGTTTTAGAACTGTACCTATCTTTCTATCAATTGTCTTTGTAACCATAATTATTGCATTATGTATTAATATGTATTTTGTGTATTTTCGGCCAGGAGCAGATGTAAATTCGCTTACATCTGCTTCAGAAACAAATTTTATTCTATACTTTTTATTATCAACCACACCCTGGCTGCTGATGACGAGTGTGGAATAGCTAACCTGCTAAATTGTTAAATACTTACTTGGACATTTACTAATTGTGACTTTATGGGCTAACTCTTGCCGGAGTGTTGCCCTATAGCGGACCAATTCGTTGGTATTTTCACTAAGTGTACTAATTTATCTTTATGTCATATCTGTATATCAACCCCCATTGCGATCACCCTGTGCAAAACGTTACCCTCGTTCCTATGTACCCCCATGAAGGGGGAACCTTAGAAGAACGTATCAAAGACAACGGTATGATGCGTTGAAGGACTTTCCTCGTATTATACTTGTTTTTGTGACGCTTGGAGATTGTCATCCTGAATGCCCTGACTATCGATATGATGGCGATGAGGCACTTTATACTGATCTCATTTTCTGACTCTACATGTTCATGCATAATGATTTGTTTCTATTCTTGTATCCAGCGGTGTTATTCATATTTATCCGTTAGCACATATATTTATCTATATTTATATTTATCTACATAATCTATATGTTAAAGGGGAAGTACAGTTTTGATAAGGCTGAACTTTAGTAACCAAACCTGGACAGTAACATTATAAACTAATAGAATATAACTCCACCATGCTCGAAAGGTATACAAAATTACAAACGACTATAAAGTAAAAAGCCTGTTATATTTCAGCCGTTTATTCTGCCATTAAAATTGCATGTTCTCCGAAATTCGACACTCAGTTTTTCATTACCTCACAAAAAAATTGTGATGTGCAGCGCCCTCTCTACCAAAACTAAACTACCCCTTTAATATATCTAGAAAGTATTATGGTGCACTGCAAGTATTCGTACAGTGCTCAACTAGGGTAGGAGCTATATACAATAACTAAAGGTAAGTTTCTTAATTATACAGGCTGTTTCCCATAATATTTATATACGTATTGTATTAATATACATGTATAAGTAATTGTTCTGCTTGGAGTCGAAATGTATAGAAAACAACGAATTCAATAAGATACTCCGTGGAAAATGTTTAAGGTTACGTTTTAAGGTTACGTTTTATTCATTTAACCCTCCCTCCCTCTCTTACCACCTTTTCTCTTACACCCCCCCCCCCCCCCCCCCCCCCCATCTCCTCTCTTTATGACGTATACTCTTTTGCTGCGCTTTGCGCGTCATAACAATTTGGCGTCCTTGGAGACGCTTTTTGTTTTTGTTGATGCAATTATGAATTAAAATTAGTCAGTTTTGACAAAGGCCTATGGCCGACATTTTCCACGGAGTATCTTATTGAATTTCGTTGTTTTGTATTAATATATATATATATAATCTTTATTTGTTATTTGTATATCGATCATTGTATCGATCAAGTCTATTAATTGGTTTTAATATTAACTTAACTTTCTTTGCATCTGTGTTTATTCATAGCTCACCATATATTTATTTACATTTTCTGTCAACCAATGCTGCCCATGTTCATATTTCTATATAATACGTACATAATTGTATACGTATACCTAACATGGTTTGAGAAAATATAACTAAATTATTAGTATTTGTGTAAGTATCTACCCATTCATTTAAATTTGTATTTATCAACGTGATCGATAATGTCCATCTGAACATGATCGAAAACACATTATGGGCACACGTTATACGTACAAAAGCGGATGTACCTAATTAAAATGAAGTCACGTTAAACCGAAAACTCAATGAAAATCCTATAATATGCATATTGTACCTCTTCTGAAAGCTGAGAACATACTGAGCATGAAAAGGTTAATTTTGAAGCCCTAACACCGCCCAGAAAACAATTAAAAGCAAATTTAAACTCTTATTCTGAACCCCGATTTTCGCCGTTTGACGGCGATTTGGTGCAGAGAAATTTGATGACGTCACAGGTTGACTATGCCCAAACCACCCCGCGTACGGCGGCCGCGGACGGTAGAGCGGTAGTACCATGGTACCCTTTGCCTCCCCCAACGATCCCCCAGTCCAGCTCGCGCGAGTTATGCTGCCCTGCTCAATCGATAGAACGCCGTCCTTGTCAATGTCATTTTTCTTGTTAGATTCGACCTGATATCTGCAAAATCGGAGAATGGTGGAAATGTCTGAAGGAAGTGAAGATTTCAGGCATGGTTTTGAGGTGGAAATCGCGAGTTCGCCAGTATCGACAAAGTTGAATTCGAGTCGCAAAGTCGGGAAAAGGTGCATGGCGTATGGTAGATCGACAAAACTATCACTTTCATGGCCTCTTTGACTTTGACATTATATTGTATTTTTCTCTGTCGGCATTCTAAGCCGACAGTGAAAAATAACAATAATAATGTCGAAGAGGCCATGAAAGTGATAGATTTGTCGATCTGGCGTATGGCTGCGGCAATTGTATAGCGAATTGCACCATGTCCATGCACTAGTTTGCCGGGAAAAAATGCTGGGGGAAAGGGCGCATTGAAACCCGCACTCCGGTGTCGGCACGCTACCCCGCTAGCTGGCCGTGCCGCGCTCGTGAAGAGTACCCTACGAAACACAAATGTAACGTACCCAAAATCAACTAAATCTTCAAAAATTGCTCAAATAATGGTCATGATTTCAAAGTAGTTATCTTTTTTTACCTGTTTTGTGTAACTACTTTGAAATCATAACCATTATTTGAGCAATGGTCGAAGATTTAGTTGTTTTTGGGTAACGTTACATTAATTTGTTTCGTATGGTACAAGCTTCACGAGCGCGTCACGAGCAGCGTAGCGTGCCGACACCGGAGTGCGGGTACAATATAGTGAACTAGCGCCAAAAGTCTCCCAAATCCCCGTTATCATTGTCGCTGTCTGATGAATCATTCCTGTCCTCTTCTTCATCTTCTTCGGAAAAATCCATTGCGAAACTCAGTTCGAGAGTATTTTCCTCCATTTTCCTCGAAATAAAACTGTCGAGCTCGATCGTACGTTATCAAAAAGCAATATACACAACACATGCAGTACATACAATGCACGCGCGTCGCTTTGCTTGATCAGCTGATCGGCCGGGCCAATTCAACCGGTGACGTCACGATTTTCAGGCCGATCGTTGAGCGAATTTCAGTCAACGAGACGGCTCTCTTTTGCCCCATTTTCGAAGACTTTTTAAGTCAAATTTCAACATCTATATCGCGGATTAAGTTAATATCCTTAGAAAAAGTAACATTTCCTTCACAAACATACCAAATTTTGCCAATTTGAAAGTCAATGAGGGTTCGGTTTAAAGGTAGTTCAGATTCGTCAAATCAGATGCGCGGCGCCATCTTGGGTACGCAATGCGCACGATGCGTAATGCACGTTAGCTCAGTGTCATGCGGTGCGCGCAAACTAGCCTAGTTCAAAATGGCGACCCGCTGTGTAGCATCCCCACGCTTGATGACCTTTAATATCAGTTAAAACCAGATCATGCATTTAGCAAGGTTAATGGACAAACCTGCGTCGGTAAACTTTAAGAGTCTTCAGGCAAGGTTACGATCTCGATGTGAGGACGTAAAATATAATTTGTTATGATGATTATTAAAGTAAAAAGGGAGGAAATGAAACTATGGATGACCAAAGATGAGGCTCTAGATTATCTATCAACGGGTAAATATTACTTTTGATAACTATAAAAGCAGAGATGAAGTAATATCAGTATAAGATATACATTGACAAGGTTAACAGAAACGTTACATGCGTAGGTAAACTTACAAGTCTTCAAGCAAGGTTATGATGTCAATGCGAGGGCTTTACATAAAATATTAAGACGATTATTAAAGTTTAGCAGAGGAAATGAAAATACGGAGGACCAAAGCTGAGGCTCTAGATTATCTATCAACCGGTACATATTATTTTTTAATATATAATAAGCAGAGATGAAGTAATATCAGTATAAGATATAAATTGAGAAGAACGGGGATAAACTTACGAATCATATCAAATAAGGTCATACTGTCAATATGAAGGCGTTGTAGAAAGTATCAAGATTTGTATTGAATTTAAGCAGAGAAAATGAAAATATGGACGACCAATGTTGAAGCTCTAGAGTATGTATCATGGAATAAATATTTCTTTAAACACGTTATGATCAAAGATGAAGTAATATTAGTGTAAGATATACATGTACAAGGTGAATGGTAAAAGTACGTGCGTATAGGTAAACTTACAAGTCTTCAAGCAAGGACATATATAATATCAAGGAGAGGGCGTAATATTAAGTTTTAAGATGATAATCAAAGTTTAGCAGAGGAAAATAAAACAAAACAATATAAAGGATCAATTGGTTAATATTTATTGAAAGAAGTTATGCGGTGAAGTAATATCGGTGTAATATATACATTGGCAAGATTAATAGAAAAATTACATGCGGATATAAACTTACTAGTCTTTAGAAAAGGGACAAGATGTCAATGTGAGGGCGTAATATACAGTTTTAAGATTAGTTTTGCAGAAGACATATTAGTGGACAAAGCTGAAGCTTTAGAATTATTCATTATCAACGGGAAAAAATGTATTTAAATAAATTATGAGCAGAGGTGAATTTATATCAGTGTATGACATCGGCATGGTAAACAAGGACATAATTTCAATGTGAGGGCGTAATATAAATCATTGAGATATAATTTTAATATGTGAAATTAAGGTATGGATGGCGGTTGAGTGGGAAGCTGAAGGCTTATTGTGATAGACTGTGGGAGGCTAGGGGGTGTTGCATAAAACGTTCAGTTGCATTCGATTGCAACTTTGCGATTAAACGTAACTGTCCATTGTGTAAAGCGAATCAAACGCAACGTTGCGTTATAATACATGGATCAAACGCAACGTTGCATTTTAATCCATGGATCAAACGCAACGTTGGATTATAATACATGGATCAAACACAACGTTGCATTATAATACATGGATCAAACGCAACGTTGCGTTATAATCCATGGATCAAACGCAACGTTGCATTTTAATCCATGGATCAAACGCAACGTTGGATTATAATACATGGATCAAACGCAACGTTGCGTTATAATCCATGGATCAAACGCAACGTTGGATATAATACATGGATCAAACGCAACTTTGCATTATAATCCATGGATTAAACGCAACGTTGGATTATAATCCATGGTTCAAACGCAACGTTGCATTATAATACATGGATCAAACGCAATGTTGGATTATTATCCATGGTTCAAGCGCAACGTTGCATTATAATCCATGGATCTAACACAACGTTGTGTTTTATATTACAATTGGTATGCAATGGGTTTGAGTTTAAACGTCTGTTTGAGAAGGCTAACATTATTACTCTCATGAAATTATTTTATTTTTGAATCATTAGTATAAATCATAATTTATTCTGTAAGACTAATAAATAATTATGTCTTGTTATATTACGTCAACATTATCTTGAAACAAGTTATGTCAGATTAAATATGATAAATATCAGATAGGCACGGAGACGAGAAAAAATCAATGTAAGATATACATTGAATATAATGTCAAATGGAAACATACATGTATGACCGAGTTCAAAAACTTGTAACAACGTCTTCAAGCAGAATATGATGCGGATACGAGGGCGTTATAAATATACTTTTTTTTCTTAGTGTGACAGTACAATTGCCGACGATGCAACGTATACATCGATGTGTAAGTTATACTTTGACAAGGTTAAAGGGGTAGTTCAGTTTTGGTAAGGCTGAGCTTTAGTAACCCAAACCTGCACAATAACACTACAAACTAATAGTTATAACTCCACCTTGCTCTAAAGGTATATAAAATTACAAACGACTAAGTAAAAAGCCTGTTATCATTCAAAAAGAGCCATTTAAACACAAGAGGGCGCTCTCTAAAAAAGCATTGGTTTCAACCATTTTTCATACAAAATTATGCATGTGATGTTTTGTTGAAATAATTATTAAATAGAGAGATCATCAACAACGATTTTGAAACCTCTTTTGAAAATTTTTGAAAAAGTGTAAGCATTTTTAAAATTTGTTTACAAATCATCGAATATATCTGGGCCCCAGATTTATTACGATCCGATATATTTATTGATATTTCAGCCGTTTCTGAACCGATTTTGATCAAATAAAGTTTATTCTGCCATTAAAATTGTATGCTCTTTCAAATTTTACACTCGGTTTTTCATTATCTCACAAACAAATTATTTTGTGCAGCGCCCTCTATACCAAAACTGAACTACCCCTTTAATGGAGCTAACATCACGTGAGAAGGTAAACTTGAAAGTCCTCTGAGCAAGGATAAGATGCCACTGTAAGAGCGTTATTGAAATTAATGAGACATCGTAAAGAAGTTTGATACAGGAAATTAAGATATGGAGGTCGTATTGAAAGCTGTAGGTATCATTGTGATGAGATTGATCGTGGGAGGCCGGATAACAAATCGAAAAATAATGAGTATATGTTTTAGGGGTAAATTAATTTTATACACTCGTAACGAAAACCGGATCTAATTAGTGTATTTTTAAGTTTTACAAAATAGTTTTTATGTCAATTAATTTTGTTTAAATGTTGGAAAGTAAGGAGTATATTCGTAGGTAGTTCAATAAAGGAAATTGAAATACAGAACAAATTAATAATTATGTAAAATGTTTAGGCGGTGGTCTGTAGTCTTTATTAGAGGGCGGTCAGGGAAGCATTATTTTAATTACATTAATTGACTCGCACTTTCATTACACAAAACTCTGAAATGTTGAATCTTAAAGGGATTATAAAGTAACAGTGTAAACATCCACAAAACTTAATTTAGTCTGACTACAGCGGTCCTCACATTATACCTTGTCGTATTTACCAATAAAAGCATGGAACAGGTTTCTCAGTAAACATAGCAGGGCCTCGTTACACGAAGAGATGTAATCGATTGTAAAGTTGCAATTAATCGCAAGTAAGAACGTGTGACTAAATGCACAAAGCTGATTAGTTCAAATGCACATCATATGTTTTGACTTGCAATTAATTGCAACTTGACAATCGATTGAAATTCTTTCTGCAACGGGGCCCAGATCACACAAAATGCACCTTTCCTTCTTCAACCCATCGTCAGTTGTTGCATCAAGTTAGATGCCTTTCACTGAATTCAATGTTGAGAGCAGTGTGGATGACAATAAGTGACAATACGGAATTGGGGTGATACGAAGTGTTGGCAAAGATTTGGGACACAGTACTGATTGCATTTCTCGCCCACTCCCGAATAGTGTCACTAGTTCGCTCAGCAGCGATCCAACGCACGTCATTCTTGTGATTTATCCATCAAGATACGCACCTATTAGGATGTATGTCTTGAACCGAATGAGCATTTATCTCGTTTTTATAATCCTTCTTTCTGAATATCAAGGTGAAGACGTCACCAAACAAACAAGCAAACAAACAAACAAGCAATACAAGAAACAAACACGCATTTGGGTCTGTTTAAAGATTATGTAACACACTAACAATTAAAGGGATAGTTGAGTTTTGGTATAGAGGGCGCTACACAAAATAATTTTGTTGTGAGATAATGAACAACTAATGGCTCAGTCACATTTGACACGGCGGCCGTACGGGCTAAAATTTCTACGGCCAATTACAAAAATAGGGCCGCCGTAGAATTTTTACGGTCACATGCATTAGCAGTCACATTTGCCACGGCCGCCGCACAGAAAATCTGCGGCTGCCGTACGGCCTTTAAAGTGATGACGCACGGTCGCCTTAGGGCGTCCATGCGGTTGCCGGACAAATATCAAGGCAGGCGCAAGGCGCCCGCAAGGCGACCGCAAGGCGGCCGCAGGGGGGCCATACGACAACCGTGCGGCCAGACTGTCGCTACAGCTACACCTCTATAGAGTATAGGAGTGGTAGCCATGGCTACGGCGTGTATAATTGCTTCGGCGAAGGTATAAATGAAAAAGAGTTATAACTTTTAGATATAATTCTACGGCGACCCATACGGCCTGTAAAATATACGGTTACGCCGTACGGGGACCCTGCGGCCACCGCAGATTTTCTGCGGCCGCCGCACGTTTCTCTCGATTTCGGGGGCGTACGGCCGCAGTACGCTCGCCGTAGAGCAAATGTGACTGTAGCATAAGTGTCAAAATCAAAAGAGCATACAATTTTAATGACAGAATAAACTTTATTTGATCAAAATCGGTTCAGAAATGGCTAAAATATCCATAAACATAACCATTTGTAATAATTGTGGGGCCCCACAATTATTCGATAATTTTGAACCAGCCGTTAACACATTTTAAAAATGCTTCCTCTTTTAAAAAAATTACAAAAGCGGTTTTCAAATAGTTGTTGATTATCTCTCTATCTAATCACCATTTCAACAAAACATCACATGCACAATATTTTATTTTAAATGGTTGAAACCGATGAGTATTTAGAGAGCGCCCTCTTAAGTTTTAACGGATCTTTTTATGGTGGAGTTATTATAATTAGTTTGTAATGTAATGGTTCAGATTTTGGTTAGTAACATTCACTTTGACCAAAACTGTACTCTCTTTACCAAAACTCAACTATCCCCTTAACGTCTTGAAACGGAAGAGCTTATAATCGCGATTTGTATCCCTGTTTTTCTCATACGCATCACGGTGAAGACGTCACCAAACAAATCAGTATAATATTATAATGTATAACAAACGGTTGTTGTACTGTGTTTAATAAACAACCATTTTTGTTGCATTGATTGTTGGACATTTTGATCAGATTGTATTGTTTATTGTTTGATTTGAGAATGTGGAAATAAATACGATTTGTTGTTGTTGTTGTTGTTGTTGTTGTTGTTTAACACGGTGAAACAGATTGGAACGAATAAAGCCTACACATGTTGATCAAACACTGCATAGCCCCTACGAAAAAAGGACAATATTGATGATGATGATGTTGAAGTGATCCTTATGGTGGTGATGATGATGATGATGATGATGGAGGAGCTTGTGGTGATGATAAAAGTTGTGATGATGATTGTGATAACGATATTGATTATGCGGATTAAGATGGAGTTGATCATTCTGGTTTTATTTACGACGACGCCATCGATGATGATGATGATGATGATGATGATGATGATGATGATGAGGAACATGATGCTGCTGATGATGATGACGTCGTCACTTACGATGTTTGAGGTGAATAGTAAATTATTATTATTATTATCCAAATTTGTTCACCAATATTATCATGACATTACAAGTTTATGAAACTGATACATATTTTCCATAATATCAGATAAAATCAATACAAGTTAGACGTCACATTCAAACTCGTTTAATGCACATCGATTTATCGAGCAACATTTCTTAATTTAATCGTATTTTACTTCGTCATTGGTTTCAAGTCAAATAGTCGAACTCCATATGGTGCCTGTTAGAAGCCGTGAAATTGAAACATTTATCATGTTTATTGAATAGGATGCGGGATAGACGATCAGGTGGAATTTAGCCTCCCATCAAGGCGTAATGAAATGATGTTTAATAATGGAAAGGTACTCTCTCACACTTATAATGAACGTATAAATAATGACTTAATATAGTATATAACATTACATATAAATGCATATGCTGCATATAATATTTATAGCATGGTAATATTTGCTCGTAAATATTTAAACCATCTTTAACACACAACACAAACTTGGTCGAGCTCGATTTGAGGCTAACGTGTAAATGCATTTAGACGATGGAGAGCGATTTTCCAAATCGTCCATATGGCAGAGCGTCTCGTGTTCAAGGGGGAAAACATCGCACATCGTGACTAAAACAGCCACACGGGCACACATTATACGCTTGTATGTACTTACGAATGTCCTCATACAATGCAGCCTATATCTGATTCCAGCTATCAAATTCACCATCAAGTTTTCCCTTTTTTTTAGAGAGAGATGAAGAACATATCATTCTTATTTTGCACGAATCCAATGTTCTTCTGTCTATAATTATGTCAATAAGATGTGTATAGTGTATAGCGTGCATATTGTGTTACGACTGCATGTACACGCTTTCATTTAATGCGTGTGGGTGTTAATTTCTTCATAATATTTTTGTCGAATACTTTCGGAGATAACTGAATTTCTAGACATGCATTTTCTTAGCGCGTGGGCGTTAATTTTGTTTTGATTTGTTGATTATATAGACGTTATCGGATAAATTAAATTCATAGACAGCCTCTTGGGGGATTTCACGGTTTGTTTTAACCCGTGTGTTGTTTAAAAGCTTTAACATTGAAAAGGTGTACTATTTTCTTGTATGTTTATGTATTTTGATATTTGGTTAAAATTAAATACTATTATAGTTTATACTAACTCATCATCATACAATGGCATTATATATATTTACCGTGATTAAACTACGACGTATCAGTACATCGTTTTATTAGACTTAGTGGACGTGGTGTGGCAAGTTTGGTAGAGTGAGCGCTCTCCAATGAGTGGGATCCCGAGTTCGAATCCAGTGTATTGTCCGTTGTTTGTCCTTCAGCAAGACAATTAATCCAATATTGCTGCTCTCTATCCAGGTGTATAAAAGGGGACCCGGAATGATGGAAACGTGGCTCCTTAGCACTGTGTGCGCCTAACAAGCGACTGGCTGGAATACTCCACAGGGATTGGAAATTGTGAATTTTGTGTGCGGGTACGATAGAAGTGTGTATCCGTTGACCGGGGTAGTAATAATGGCGCTTAGAGGCTCTGTGCAATTTGCGCTAATTAATATTTGTTAGGCAAGTCTATGATAGTTTCCTGTTCCTATCATTGTTGAGACGGATATCCGACTGTTTTTTATTTGTTTTCTTCATGATTTTCCCCTTTTTGAAACAAATAACACAAGTATTAAATTGCTTCCTGAATACCTAGGCCTATATGTTAATTATTAGTATATTTTTGTAATTGCGTTCTTTTGTTTCGTATTGTTCTTTATATGGATTCTACTAAACTTATAGTTCTGTTTACGTGTAGTATATCTCTTCACTATTGTCATTATCTTATATGTTTTCCCTCCTGTTGATAAATAAATAATTGAATGAATCATTTACCAATCACGATTATTATTATAGGACACGTTTTGACAGGAACTCAGACAATAATAAACAGTGTGAATGGTATTTTCACGAAGCCATAAATCATTATTTTCGAAACAAAATATTCCTCAGTGATCCATGCACTCTAACATTATTGCGAATTGCATTGTTAAACGACATACTGAACTTGTTTAGGATTCAAGATAAAACACAATTTATAGGTATAATCCTTTGAGAACTTAAAGATTTGTTTTCAATTATAAATTTTCACATGGCGACATGGCGACATGGCGACATGGCGACATGGCGACATGGCGACATGGCGCCTAAATCGCTGTATGTACGCACAAATAACCATCAAAAAAGAAGATTATATCCAAATTATTGGGCAAGCACATGCATTTAGAAGTCTTTACAAGAAAGAAAAATGTAGACATATTTGTTGCTGTATCAAGACTGGGTTCCTGTCATGGCCAACTCATTGCGCACCTTTACTGTTTAATATAAAATATAATATGATACATTTGTAATTGTTACTGAGACATACAAACAAAAAACAGTTACATGTGTGCTCTTTACAACATAAACAAACATGCAAATCAATAATTATGTTCGTCTTTCTGCACGCACCTTGTCCCATATTTTGATCACATGTAGTCATTATGTCCGACTGCGACCGAGACTTTTACAATTGACGCAAAACAAGTATGCTATTTTGAAGATTTTCTTTTCTTCTTCCTGTTGACGAGGTGCGCACTAGAAACAGTATTGCAATTAAAGGGTACTGGAAATAGACTAAGCGACTATCCATTATCCATGGCAAGAAAATGATGAGGCCTGGAGGCCGTTTTAGAAATGACCGCTGAAAAACGAAAACAAAGAGGAATGCGCGAGAAAAACAGGATGGGGGAAAAATTGAATTGATAAATCAGACTGACTGGGAAAATACAGAAATGCATCCTGGGTGTTTGAGTATATTTTTTGCCGGAAATGGGGGTGGGGTGGAGCCTTTAAATTATCTATCCCAACTTGATTTTTGTTTCACCAGGAATCAATAGAAAAAAGTGATCCCCCTCCCCTCAAAAGATAAAAATAAATAAATACGTAAAACATGTACTTATACTGGTTCTGCCCAAGAATTCCTGAACCCCCCACCCCCCCCCCCCCCCCCAAGAATGAATATAGCCAGACATTAAATAATGGGTTGTACTAGTACAATCCATGATTAAATTGTTTAAAGGGATAGTTGAGTTTTGGTATAGAGGGCGCTACACAAAATATTTTTTTTGGTGAGATAATGAAAAACTGAGTATCAAATTTGAAAGAGCATATCATTTTGATGACAGAATAAACTTTATTTGATCAAAATCGGTTGAGAAATGGCTGAAATATCCATAAACATAACCATTTGTAATACTTGTGGGGCCCCACATTTATTCGATAAGTTTGAGGGTTAAAAATTAACCCTAACCCTAACCCTAACCAGCCGTTAAAAAAATGTAAAACAATTTTCCTCTTTTCAAAAATGTACAAAAGAAGTTTTGAAATAGTTGTTGATTATCTCTCTATCTAATTACTATTTCAACAAAACATCACATGGCAAATATTTTATTTAAAATGGTTAAAACCAATGAGTTTTTAGAGAGCACCCTCTTGAGTTTGAACGGCTCTTTTTAAACGATTACGGGCTGTTTACTTGGTCATTTGTAATTTTGTATTCCTTTCGAGCATGGTAGAGTTATAACTATTAGTTTTTTTTTTTAGTGTACAGGTTTGGGTTACTAAATTCAGTTTGACAAAAACTGTACTCTCTTTACCAAAACTCAACTATCCCTTTAAGTTTGTTCGAATTCGATGTAGATTTTGCCCTAATATGTATACGTTTTGAAATATCGGGGGATACACCCCCGCCCTCCGTTCTTTCCTCGTATGCATATAACAGCAGATATGACGTAAATATTAAGGGTAACATAGAGAAGCTGAAGTAAAAATAATATATTTACTGAAGGAAGATACTTATCGGGGTATATATTGCGATTGAATTAATGTTTTGTTTTAATTATTAAGTTACAATTTTTGCAAACAATATTTAAAGGGATTGAAACCTGCAATCCTTTATAGTTTGGTAATGGGTATCGTTAATAGCAGCACATGCATAGTATACACAGAGAGCCATGAATCGGATACCCATGTCATTCAGACAAAGAGAAGTGTCACCAGTGGGGTAGCTTGTGTCAACTTGGAGTGCAGGGGGGTGGGGGGGGGGGGGGGGGGGGAAAGGTCCCATAAAGGAGGGCACTATTTTCTATTAGGGGTAGCAACATTTCTCACGAGGGGGCACTGTTTTCCCTTCAGGGAGCAAATGTATCACTGGAGTGGCAATATATCCACATTGGACTCATTGGAGAGGAGAAACATTTTGCAAGAATTTGCCTATTTCCCAATTAAGGAGGGTAACAGTTCCCATCAGGGAGGCAACATTTCTTATTAGGGGGGCAACATTTTCCCAAGTTGGGGGCAAAATTTCCCACAAAAAAATTGCATCATGCATTGTATTTGATCATGTCTCTCTTTGAAGTAGGGTATAGGGGCAGTGAGTTGGTGGTGGGCTTTATTCATAAGTCCACCTCCCTTCCAAAAACACCCCCTTAGAATCGCCCTAGCATGAGAAACCGAACCGTCGAACGCTCCTATCGCATCTGGAAGAGTCATGAATCGGTTTGTGATGATGATGATGAAGAGGGGAGGAATGGATAACTCATCACCGGGGTCTATAATGATAGCTGCTGCTTATAACCGTCGAACGGGACAAGAGAAGGCGTGAGCGATATGCTACGCTCGGTTACGCGCGCCTGGTAACTTGACAAGGGATCGGCGATCTCATATCATGATAATAGTATTAACCCCTTCCCTCCGACATTCTGAAATCCCGATAGCCTTTTTACAAGGCCCACATGTTCATATTCCTGTAAGCAACTGGTTTATTAACCCTTTGATTAACCCTTCCAATACTGCCATCATGTTATCACATGCATTACGCATTCGGTTGCTCAGGCTCGGTACTAACTGGTTTATCGACCCATTGTCTACGGGAACCTGATGTGCTTTGTATTAACTGTATGGGGATTGAAAAATCTAGGCAAAATATATTTTTTCTGAACTTGTTGATGGAATGGACTACTAAAGCTGTTACCTTTCATTCATGAGAATATTATTGTTGGGTGGTGGTACCCTTAAGTAGTGACTGCATGGCAACGATCGCGGTATCTCATTCGATATTATCTGTGTATCATCAGCGCACTTTATAATTTGAGTTTGACTCAAAACAAGTATTAATTGGGCAACCATATTTCTACTATGGGCTACCAGTAAGGTTGAGTATAACACTGTCTACGTCGGGTATAATGTCAACACACTGGTTTAATAATACGAATATTGTGCTTAACTTTATCAGTACAATGTTCAAATCATCATAATTATTGTATATGCGTTATAATAACATTTGTTTTAATATGGTTTGGGATTGACAGGGTTAGAACTGGCGCTGGAGGCTGGTATAAGGCCGTCAAATCTCATGTAATATTCAGAGTTAACAACCTTGCAACGCGCGCGCCCATGAAATATTGAAACTATAACGACCTCAGCCTATCTACCCATGCAGATGAATTTGTTATGTGCATCCTCGCTCCATTCATGGTTTACTTCATCCGGCCATGCTAGTTTAAAGGGATCTAGTAAGTAAGCAAAAAGTGATGCGTGGTTAATATGCAAAGTGATATTCACTTACTCATTGCACTCACTTTGTACAGGGTTTTTGCGGTCCAGTAGATCAGTTAACATCTGAACACTTCAATCGCAAATATCAATGTTACAAAGCCCCTTGAAGGGAACCAACATCAAACTATAATTTGTTTATAATTATGTAAAATGTATTAGTTTTAGTAATCCTTTCCACCAACAGTAATATAAAGCAAAACAATAACAACAATATTATCTAATCCAAACGTTGAATTATAAGTATAAAACAGACTATATGTAGTAATGTAGAAACGTAACAACCCCTTCCTAGACAAAATATTTTCATTAGAACAATGGATACATGATTTAGCGTGATGATATCTTTACACAAAACAATAACGGTTTTCTGGAAACCCTTTTTCTTAACTTTTTGATGGAATGGACTGCTAAAACTGTGACCTTTCTTATATCAGACATGCATTGCTTAATTCAAAAAGCCTCGCTCGCACCTTCATGCATAATAAACGCAAACTCGATGTGTTGAATCATCATCGAGGCAGTCAGGACAAGGATTGCAGTGAAATGGGATGGGAGAAGTGCCAACATAATTACTGTTTTTGCATTGGAATTGGGTGCAAAAACACAAACGTCTTACATTGTCGTATTTATATATCTACATGTCAGCTAACATGATCCCAATATGTGGGCCTACAAACCCGATCCACGTCTATATACGGTAGGTTGAGTAGAAGAAAAACAATTATATAAATTTACAGCGATTTATATTTATTAAATTATGTGTACGGTATATGGTCTATTTACCAAATAAGTCTCTTGCGATTGTAGAATATCGGATCAGTGAGCAGGTTATTCAGTTCAATATTAGTAGCCTTGGGTATGCATACAAGTAAGTTAAAGTATGCAACTTGTCAATGCATTCGATATTTCTTCAAACATTTGTTGTATGTATTTAATTTGGTTTACTTTTGTGGTTCAACCTAGGAACACAATTCAGGCAGAGTTCAACATTCAAAGTCAGGAAGTTTGGATAATACTGAAACAGGACCGGTAGCAAGAAATAATCATTTTCCTCAACAGTGTCTTACTTGGGTTTCCGTATTTTGTTTTCCTTCTATGGTTCATTCTCGAAACAAGACTCGGGTACAACAGTTTAAAGGGATCTAGTAACTTTGTTGACATGTGCAAAAAGTGATGAACGGTTGATACAATGTATACAATGTATACAATGTATACAATATTGTTGTCATCTTATATATCCACTGGGTATTGTGTGAAGATTTCAAGTTAAATGGACGTTATATCGCCGAGAAATGAGCAAAAATGCAAAATGATATTCACTAACTGATTGCACTGACTGTGTACATGGTTACGACTATCCAGTGGATAGTTCATTCATCTGAACACTTCAATTGTAAATATCTTTTTAACGAAAGGGGATTTCAAAAATCCGAAACCTGTCCCATGCTGCTATTGTTAATACAAATACAACCATGTATGAGGGAACCGCTAGATTTCCAATTGGATTTTGAGGATTTGGACAATGTTACTAGATCCCTTTAATGCCCGGTCACATATCACCGTATAGCTTAAACGGATGCCGACGGAGGCTAAAATTTTCAATCCATTCGTATCCGTTCGTATGTGTTTCTTGTCTGTTCCTTGTCAGGTGATGTATGTTGTTCTATATGGCGGAATGTTTTGTGCATGAAGCGATGAATTAGAAGACTTTCACCACCTGATAATTTGATCTCGCACATTTTCTATTCGTCAGGCATCCGTTTACGCTATCCGGTGATATGTGACCGGGCCTTTGACAGTCAATGTCACGAACTGTGGATAATATATGGAACTGGACAAGCAGGAAACTTTAATTTACATCAAACGTTTCCTCGCCTTATTTGTATCAAAGTTCAATGTTGGACAAATATCAAGTACAGTTCAACAATTAAATGTCGGGAAGTATGGACAATATGGAAACCGGACGAGCAGGATGAAAGGGATGTGATTACAGCTGTGTCCTGTAAGTCCGGTTGGTTGGCCGATCACTTTCTCTGAAAAACAATGAATGAACGTTGACAACGGAAACTTAAGTTCATAAAATACGTGTAACCCTCTGAGAGCCGAATTTGGGTGTAGAAGAATCCACTTGAAGCAGTGTTCTATAGAAAAGTGTATATGAATTGCTTACATCCGAACTCAGTCAAAAAGAATAGAAGCTTGGTATTAAAATTCTAACCGTGTATGCGATTGAAATGCATTCAACACCAAGAGCCCAGAGCAGAAAAGAGCCGACTCCATCCGATCCGACTGGTTTTCAGTCGGATCGGCTCTGTGTGAGTTGCCTAGCGACTCTAAATCCCTCCGCACACAAAGCCGACTCGACCCGATCCGACTGGTTTTCAGCTGGTTCAGCACAGTATATGTTGCCTCAGGACGCCTATTTTGCCGGTCAAGAGCCAGTCGGAGATCATGCGAGGCCTATTCAACATGTTGAATCGGCTCCGACTGAGCGAAACCCATTCTAGCCTGACTGAAAACCAGTCGGATCGGGTCGAGTCGGCTCTGTGTGCGGAGGGCTTTAAGCCCAGGGCTCTGTGTACGGTGGGATTTATTTTGAAGCCGACCAGGGCCGATTCAACATCGTCTCCGATATCAATTTTTGAATAAATGAGTATTGTGACTAGAGTCGATCGTGGCGCTTGGAGTGTTTGTTTGTTTTTTTGTTTGTTTTTTTCCGAAAAAAAAATAGGCTTAAGCAAATAAACAATAAAGTGAAACGAGGGTTTGACCCAATTCAGCAGAATTGCAAGAGTTGGAATGTTCTCGCAATGTGATTGGTTGAATTCATGTCACATGGCATTCGTGAAATGCTCTATTGCACGATTTTGACGTCTTAATCGTGCAATAGAACTTCTATTTAGTTCTATTGCACGATTTTGACGTCATAAACGTGCAATGGAACTTTCATGTAGCGCGCGTTAAAAATAACTGCGCGCATTGCGCAGATTTTCCATTCAAGAACAGGCGCATTAACAAACATTACGCACTCCACGGCAGCTGTGCGCGGGGAATTGAAGTTTGCATCATGGTTTGCATTAAGAAACTAGCGCGCAGAGCTTGTCAGGGCTGGGCCAGGGGCGGTAAAGTGTAAATTCCTCAAAATATCAAATGAAAAGGATCTATTTAAGGATATATTTTTGTTTTTACACCTAGGTGTCATATAAAACAAATAATGAATGTTTTTTTCATTTGTGCAATGGTACGAATATTTTCATTCGGTGAAAGATGGAATGTTCCATTCAACTCGGCTCCGCCTCGTTGAATGGAACAACATTCCATCTTTCACCTCATGCAAATATTCGTACCATTGCACTCATAAACATTCATTTTGTATAACATCTCATAACAATTAAAAGAAAATTAGCAGGTGCGTAAAAAATGGATATCCGTCTCACGGTTAGTTTTCTATGCACTAAAGTAACCCAATATCTTTCGTTTAAAAAGAACACACATTATAAACTCGCTCAGACCTTATCAAGTGAAAACTTTAATAATAAAGGCTACCATCACCCAAAAATAATATTCTTATAAATGAAAGGTAACATCTTTAGTAGTCCATTCCATCACAAAAATATGTTTCCAGGAAGAAAAAAAAGTGTAATTGGAAAACGCATCATTCTAAAGCACGCGTTCACGGGTCTGCATGTACGAGACTACATTTTCCAGAGCGAACGAATCGTCCGGGATTCTATTGTCTCCAAACGTACGCGTGAATAGCATTGGCCCGTACGGAACCAGGAAATATTAGTGGTTCCGTAAGTGGTGGTAATTAATTGATTTGTTTATGAATTACATAACCCTTTGCGAAATGTTGGGTATCTATTTGATATCACAAAACGGTACCAAAACATTTAATCATGTGTTGTTCTTTGCCTGGTGGTCCCCTTTAAGTATATTTGCCATGTGCCCCATTTCCCCCAAAGAGTGCTGTCTTCCAAACTATCGGAGGTGTAGCCCCCCCCCCCCCCCCCCCCCTCCCTCATCGTCTTCCTGAAATAGTATTTAAAAGCTCTGGTGTTTGGAAAATAACAACCTTCGATACAATTATCTGAATTAAGATTTAATTACGTGACTATGTAGTTAATCAAAAACATTGTCATATATCACGGGGGTGTAGCCACCCCCCCCCCCCCCCCCCCGCCTATAGTACTCCTGTGGAAAACAAAATATAAATGACCTTTTTGCTCGATTATAGATTACGTGCACAATTGTGGTTGTAATACGGGCGGAAAGGGGTGGACTATATAGTCTGGTTTCACATAGTCTGAAAAGCGGAAAGCTAACAGGATGACTAGATCACACCACCGAAGTCGAAATTCAATGCAGATGTCTTTATGTCTGGTATCAAAGGCTATATCATCAAACATTGTAGGTAAAAAATACAGGTTCGATTCAATTCAGTTTATTCACGATACAAAATACAAGATATAATACAATGTAAGATATGTAACGTCGATCACTTCAGAAAGCTGTAAGTTTTTGTACAAAGCGCCCCATGTTTTTGCATTTATCTACGCATAATTCCATCGTTTAATATAGTTTCAACAGCACCATTCAAATTCATTATTCGAGGAGGATAGGAGGGTGGGGGGGGGGGGGGGGGGCTTCCAGAGAAAGCAAACGAAAATATCATTTTGTAAATGCACAACGCATCTCATATATGTGGGCAAACAAAATACCACAATAATCTAATAATCACACCTCCCAATTAAGTTGTTGCTAATTTCATCACAATAATGTGCATTCATTTTTTCCGTTTTCCCTTCATTCTTATATTGCACCAAACGTTAATGAAAGCTGTCATCATACATTTAGTCGGCAGTCAATATGCTATCAACTTTTTTTTATAAATTCAGATTTTTAAAATTTATTTTATTTATTCCAAAGCAATTATTTAGATCATTATCCCACTTGCATTGTTTTTCACACGATGATGTCAGCCGTAAACTCATTACACATGTTGCGTCACTTCATTCATTATCATCATAATTTTTACAATCATTATTTTTTCTCAACGAAGGCCAATAAAGTCTGCCACCCGTAAACACGGGGAGGCCGCCAAAAAGACGCGGAATATAGTCTGTATGACATAATCACATATGCATCATTATATTTGTCGTCACATATTTGTTAATTCAATGAAATCATTTCAATTAATAATTATGTTTATTTGCGAAAAGATGATGTCATACATAAGACCTGCATACAAAATAGACAGCTCGTACATGTATGAGGGTACACTAAATGGTTTATTTCGCTTTACATTTCAAACATAATAATAGTTATTTTCCAAATCAGTATTTTTTATTTATCGAAGGCCAGCAAAGGCTGTCACCCGCGCATGAAGGCCGCCAGGAATAGCCGACAGTGCATATGCCATAATCATATCTATAGCCCCTGTCACACGTTTGTAGGGTTGGCGGGGTCCGGAGTCCGGAGTACGTTATCATGTTATTGCCACTCATCTTTAAACATATATAAATATCATTCGTCAGAAATTATAACATATTGTACAAGCATTAGTTTTTTTGTTTTAATATGGTTGGTGGGGCTTATCTTCACCCTCCACCATGTAACTCACTGGTTTTACCATCAGAATGTGATTTTTAAGAGAGCGTCGTGAAATCTATAGCGAGTTTTGGAAAACGCATGCATAAATCGGGTGTCAGCGAACCACTCGTAGCAAGATAGCGCGTAGCATGCGCATAAATGGCGCAAACCCGTGTGAATTATTCAAAAAGTTCTTCATATTGTTCGATGACCGATCACTTAAAAGCATTATGCTGTCATGTCATTATTGTTTCATGTTTAGCAAGCCTCGGTCTTCTAAGTGGACTCTGATATCCCGATTTATTATCAGCCTGAATTGAGTTACATTGAGAATACAGGGGCTGCGTCATGGAATCAAGGGGTTACGCGCACAGGGCGCGCGTGCAGCGCTATATGCCTTCGAAATCCGATGGAATGTGCGTAAGCGCGCGATTCGCGCAACACATTCGCATCACGTGATAGCTTGTATGGCGTCTCCCTGTGTGAACTTTTAAAAAGCCCTCTATATGTTTACGATACAGCCGCTTTAACTTGGGGCAGAGCTAAATTGGCAATCATCAACTCGACTCGCGTCCCGTGTGAGGGTAGCCTATACACCACTTTGCACTGGTTTATCGATCGAACCGGTCATCAACATGCAGATCGTACATTCCTAGCTCACTATCGATTTGTTTTTTGTCCCCGTCTTCTGTCGTCATCCTACTCCTGAAGCCCTAAATATATCGCTCGCTGTAGTCGAGGTCACGTTTCGCGGTAGGGATGCAGGCGTGCGCTTGAATTCGGTGACAGACCGGCCGGCTTCGTCTACCCTCCCGTTCCCTTCGAGAATTTGAAATCCCCGTATACTTTGAACATATCCAACCGACTACCGTAAACAACGGGTTAATATTCGCATTAATACGTATAATTTGTATACGACATGCACATATCACTATTTCAAGACTAAATAGGTGGTTTGTGTAATATGTAGAAGATATAGGTTAAACTGTACATGATGCACACTGCCCCCAAAATATGCATCGTAAGATCATGATGATTAAAATTACTATATTCGATTTGTAGAGTTTGAATTTAGACTTGTATTTGAAATTAAAAATGTTAATAAACATGCATATTACCCCTTTAATTTAGAACTGTGGAATAGCTAACAAGAATAGTATGACACTTAAGTAGGGCGTTATAAAGATGATGTATAATGGATTATGAAATACCCATATAATGCTGTCGTTGTTCACTGATATAATGTGCCACATGGCACCCGAAGCTCACAAGGGGTTAAATAAATAATCATGAATGGGAAACGTTAACGTGCATAGTCATTCTTTTTATCTGGTTCAGATGCAATGTATTTATTATTTCTCTTAACTTCTTTTTTTTAATCGAATATACCACTTCCAAAGGGATGTCCGCTTTGGGTATAATGAAAATAACGTACAGAACGAATTTTCCTGAAAGAACGACCGAGGTCGAAATATAGGAAATGTTAAACACTGATTCACGTCGCGGTAACAGAATGTACTAATACAATATGTAATATGTACAAAATGTAATACAATATGCAGTGCATAGGCATTCGTTCTATTTAATTCAACTACAATTCATATTTAAAATAAAACCATTATTTATGATTATTTAGTGCATTGCACATATTGGTATATTGCAAGAGTTGAATCGAAGATGACAGCCAATCCTGCTCCATTGACCGCCTATACATAAAGACCACTTGAATGTATGTTATGCCTACGTCTTGTAAAATTTGACCGTTTAGAAAGCAGTTTGCAAGTGCATTAATATAAATACGGACTTGGCTGATTTAGTTTAATACAATTATGTCCATTATGAAAAGCTGATAATGGACTTATATTATTCGACATTATATCAACATGTGGATAACTTACTCCCTTTGTACGTTTATTACATTTAGGCAGTGGCGTAGCAACGCGGGGAACACGGGGGCTGAGCTCTCCAATAATTTGGAAACAAAAACAAAAACAAAACATGTGGAACATAAGGGGAGCATTTTTGAAAGAAAACAAATGCATAAGTTGTGCCCCCTCAATAATGTAAGTGCCTCCCAAAATATGTGTGTGCCTTTCCCCCCACATCAGTCTGATCACGCCTCGCCGGCTGTATGTACATTAGTTCATAATATTCATCATTTTACCTGTTATAAGGTAACGTTAGATTAGAATCAGCATGTTCCGAGAAATGCAGAAGTATATTCTATATTTTAATAAATAAACTAATTAAATTTGTTCTGATATTATATCTTCATTGTGTAACTGTAATTGTGTTATTGTAACATATATAACGACGTTTGAACAACTTGATAGGGTACGTTATAATATTATTACACTGCGATCGCATAATAGTGCAATTACATCGCAACAACAAAAACGGGATAAAAAATTAAAATCAAATCAATTTTGTGTAGCTGTGAGTCAATTGATGGTGTGTGAATCATGAATTCAGAATACCTCGTATTGTTATTGTCCGCAATAAAAACGAATTAACAAAGGTGCTGGTCGGGCAAAAGGCTATATTGCAATTACAAATTCATTCGACCTCGTTTCAGATTGATCGAGTATGAGACTGATCAATGGCGTAGCTAGTGTTATCCCCAAAAGGGGCTAAGTTATAACATAAAGGGGACGATGACACCATTGGGGGCTGCTTACGCCCCTCTCCAGCTCCCCCGAAAAATAATGAATATCATTCTTGAGTAAAATGTTTTACCATAAACATAAAGGCCCGGGGGTTGAGAGTGGGGACAATGAGGGATAAAGGTCAGGTATAAGCTGGGAGGGGGGAGGGGGAGTACCCCCTTCTCCTAACTTCCGCCCTAGAAAAACAAGGTCGAGATCTATCATCACTCAATAACTCTTCACACTCATCCGTCGATTCATAATGGCCATATTTTCATCGATGCGTAAATGTTAATGTTTGTGTATATTGACATTTTGCCAACTGTCAACTACTGGTATACTATACGGGTGTATTAGAGCTTAGTCTTCTATAAGACTATTCATACCATTTTTTTTGATAAGGCACTATCAACATGGATTAAACTTTTTTGTCATTCAAAGTGTATGAATTAGTTTGCTACAATATTACAACATTTGCTGCACTGGACAAGGAATTATACTCAGGTGTTGAATATATTTCATAAATGATAACATTCTGTCGACAATTCATAACCCAGTTTCAATTACAATTGTGTTTTGCAATACACTACTAGTATATTCTATTGTTTGACATCTATATATGTCTCCAATCTCTGTCTGTGTCTCTTTATGTGGCGTAGTGGCCGGAGCAATTCCTGCATACCTGCTTGGCCACTAGTGGTATAATATATTTCTGGTCAGTTTCTCTATATGTGTGATTGATGTATATTGATAGTTTAACCATGTGTGCCAGAATATATTCAAAAGTAGGGATCTCCTGAATTACATCAATCTTTTCACCTCCATCACATTAGAGGGCTTTCGATCAGTCATGTTAACTAGTGAACGGCTCGCAATGGGGCCCTTACTGAACTGGGTTGACTAGGCACGTTGACTGTCATTCCCTACCTTTTCGCTTTCAATGTACGAACGTTGTCGCTCGTTCAGTACATGTACATGTATATTATGTTTGCATTCATTTCATAGCATGCAAACGGGCCAAACACTTTTTTATGTCATTGGCTCGGCATCGTACGCAATCGTAATGAAAATTCAAGCAGTAACATTTTAAAATTATTAGTACTAACATTAATACAGTAACATGCGACTCTAGCTTTTTAGCATGATATTTCCGCGATCATGCATCTCGAGAAGAGTATGATGTCATAAACAATCGTATTTTGGGTCGCAGATTAAAACAGGGGTAAACGTGTACTCAAATCGGACGGTGAGCGGTGGGTCTATATTGACGCATGCGCAGCGCATGAACATGACGGCATCTCGACGCGTTGACTAGTGAACATGACAAATTGAAAGCACTCTAAAGCTACATACTTAAAATGGATCTTCCTACAGCGAATGCAACTTCGACTTGTGAAACGCAACGAAAAACTACGATTTGAAGGAAATACATATTTGACCTCCACATCCCAATAAAAAAAGTGACAATCAAACTTTATATCCTTTTGAAAATAAGGAAACGCCTAGCCATGAAGAATGACCTTAAAAGTACAAGTGACATAAAGACCAGACAATCAAAATTACAATATGTATCCAATCAACATTAAAGGGATCTATTGAATTTGTTGATGAGTGTGAAGAGTGATGAATGGTTGATAACAGTGAATTGTTGTGATAATATAATGTCCACTGAGTGATGTGTGAAAATGTCACGTTAAAGGGATGTTACATGGTCATATTATGAGCGAAAATGAAACATAATATTTGCAGACCCATTACACTGACTTGTACACAGTGATAACTTTCCAGTGGATAATTACAAATCCGAAAAATGTAACTCGTAAATATGTTTTATACGAAAGGGACGTTTAAAAAAGCCGAAACCTGGTCCATGCTTATATTGGTATTACGAATATAAACATGTATATAAAGAGAGGTATAAGTATTGAAATGATCAACAAAAAAGCAACGCGACTGAGAGAAAAGCTATGACCTGGTTAGTGTTGCTAAACAGAGTCAATTACTATTGCGTATGAACGGCAATTAATGTCATAATACATATGGACTTTACGTTATGGTGAAAAATGCATCACTTAATTTAAAATGAGAATGTCGTATAACTATACACATTAGAAGCATTAGAAGCATTAGAAGCATTTAGACCCCAGAGATGCGTCTGCATGGATAATGAGTTGATATCGAATAAAGTTGATAAAAAGTATATTTTTACATAAGTGTCACCAGAATTGTCTGAAAGAGTTAAACATTAGTGGTGTAAAATATTTAGATCGGTCTACAAAGATTTTACCCCACAAACTAAGGGCATGCTAATTTTGACATGAACCGCCACTCATACTGGCGCTACTGTTTATTCAGAATATGAATGACAACAACGATCTTGCCAAGAAATGTCTGTCGCAAATAACTTCGTCCTTTTTTGACCTGCCTGTCAGTACACGTACATTAGCAAAGAGCAGATTGGCAAGAAGGATACCGGGGAGGAGGGGGGGGGGGGGGCAAGTTTCCCCCTTTTGGAGATCATGTCAACCTAATTACTCCAATAATATTGACGGTAAATTAAACTTTGTAATTGAGTGCCCCGATATGGTAAAATTGTCCCTCCTCCGCACCCCCTCCCCTCACCATGCCCGCCCTCCTTCCCGTCAACGATGAACAAGGCTTAGCCACTACATGACTGCGCTGTAGTTTATTAAAAACTACGACGTGCTCTAATTAAAGTGGCTATGACTATTGCAGATAGCGGTGAAAAGTTATCCAGGACGCATCTTGAATCTCATCTATTTCGCTATTTAAAGTATATAAATAGCTTGTGATTGTTGTGATTTTAAATGAGTTGCGTTTTCGCAATAACATGATTTTAAAGGTATTAGTATACATCGAATAGCCTTGCTTGTATTGCCGTTGTCGATGTTGTTGTGTAAGTAATATCATTTGCAAGGTATATCATTATTTACATGTATGTTTTACATTCATTTGTTAGATCGCATCTTTGTCGACACGCACTGCATAGTTATGCCAGTGATCGAGACGATTTCAAATGTTACGTGGTATTTTGTACTAGAATTCTACATATCGATATTTCGTTATTGTTTTTGTTGTTGTTTTAATTGATTTTGTTGAAGAAGTAATGAATAGCAATGTACTCCTTTGTTGTGCAACCCATTTTGTACACCTTTAACTCGATCCCTACTAGACTTTAAAATCCGAATAGAGTTAATACGGGGCCCCACATCAGGTTCCCGTTGGCAATGGGTTAAGTTGAGTTGCATTTCAACCACGTATTCTACTGGATATGTAAAGTGTTAATGACAATGTACAATGAAAGCGTCCATGTTCCAGATATTTTCTATTTTAGGACATTTAAATTGGATTATCTTCCCAATATGCTCAAACCTTTTTATCGCAGCGGAAGCGAAACTTGCACGTATTTCACAGACTAACAAAAGAGGACTCACTCTTTATGTTGAGATCGTTTCTGCGTTACGGTATCCAGGGACGCGTTAAAGTGAGCCATTAACTTTGTCAAATTCAACCAAAATTACTTGCAGCTTTCACACTTCTCTTGTACCTATTTATTTGGCTTTTGGTAACTTACAGAAGAATTATGTTTTTGTCGAATTTCCTCCTAATTATTATGATTATGGAGATGTTTGTGATTTAATTGAAAGGCGTTCCGGAACGTATTCGGATTGTATTCCAAATCAATGGGCAGTAGGTTCTTAAATCCGACGTCAATGTTCACTTTAACTTGGTAAACAGCTTTGATTTTCTATGAAACTTTCACATATAATTCAGGATATTTGATGATAATGG
Source organism: Echinarachnius parma (assembly GCA_037951105.1). NCBI lineage: Eukaryota > Metazoa > Echinodermata > Echinoidea > Clypeasteroida > Echinarachniidae > Echinarachnius > Echinarachnius parma. Next base: position 8,176 of record JBAMJV010001263.1, on the reverse strand, counting down.
TGGACCCAAAGAAGAATATAAAACACGATTGCTTACATTAGATTATATCACTTGACAAAGTGTTGCAGCGGCACACGAAACGTCGTGATCTTTTAGATTCCTAGTTGACCTACATTGCGAGACATACGAATATCACTAGCGATATTATTTTCGATAATGGTGGATGTTTGAAGTTTCAAATATCACTTGTGGACATTTTTATCGTTAATGGATCACTTTGAAAGAACTAGGCCTCTTCAGCAAATATTGTCGCGAGAGTCACGAAGGAGAATCTTTTATAAAAAGGGATCCTTTTGTCCCACACTCCTATTTTTTCCTATATAAAGAGACTTCCTTTATTTCAATAATGACATCAGAATGCAAAATGATCTCTAAAGAAAATATCATCTGGGCTGATAGAGCCAGGGTGATGCATATATTAATTTGTTGTTATTATTATTAGTATCACTGTAGTAGTAGTAATACTACGTATACTAATAATTTAAATAATGATAGATAACATGACTAAAACTATCACAGTGTATCGTATTATTGTCATCGTTTGCAGCCGATTTAATCAGAATTGTCTGGAATCGGTCAAATGCCTTTATCAGTTTTCTCACTACATTTTGATGGGAACGTTTATATACAGTATCATGGAACCTCTCTTGAGTAGTAAATGTATACTGTATTCAAACTTTAAAGGCGGGTTGCCATTATAATTAGTGTGCAGGGGCGCGTTCGTCGCAATCTATAAGTCAGAACAAAATTCGTTGACCCTTCACATTCTTCAAAAATAAATGTGAAGCAGCAGAATGTACTGTAGTTGAAGATACGATGGGAATATATTCATAAGTATGGGACCTCTTTTTGGCAGTTCATGTATACTGTATTCAAAGGCGGGTTGCCATTACAAAAATAATGTGCAGGGGCGCGTTCATCGCAATTTATATTTCAGAATTTTTTTTTATCGTAAGCCCTTCATCATATTCATATTCTTCAAAAATTAATTATTTTTGAAGCAGCAGGATGCACTCTTGAGTCTCTAGTTGAAGATGCAATAAGAACGTCTACAGTATTGTGGGGCATGTCTTGTGCAGTAATACTGCATTCAAAGGCGGGTTGCCATAATAAATGCGGAGGGGCGCGTAGGCTATACGGCGCAATTTATCATTCAGAAAAGATGGGTTATCAGGCATGTTAGGGGCAGCCCAAAGGGGGACTGGGAAAAGCAGAGGGAGTGGGGGTGGACAATGAATTAAACATTACATTATCCATTATCACAAGTGGTGTTTTTTATGTACGTTTTTTCTGTTTTCGATGCCATGAATGTGCTTTGTGATGATTGCGACTCTGTTCCTTACCCGTAGATTTTGCAATCACAATATAATTAATGTAGGACCCACCAGGTTCCTGTAAAAATTGGGTTTACTTTATTGTACGAAATCATGTAAACGGTGCCTTATTCTGTGCAATAATATTCTCAAATTCTTGGGGGGAAAAAAACTTAAGTTTGAAACTGATTTACAAGAGAGGGCAGATATTCCATGAAGCGTGCAGCCTGTTAAGAAAACAATATACCAACATAATTCATATTTTCAATATAAATGTGTCTTTTATATCCCTCGTTGACGTATTTAAGGAGCCACTTTTCACCGACCATCCACACAATTTACATGGTTGCAGAGGTAATGGACAATGCATGTGATTGGTATGTCAACAATATACGCCAACCATCATTATGCATTGTCATGCAAGACCGAAAACACAGTCTATAATACCGAGGGTTAGGTCCACTGAGACTGTGTCTTGTTTCCATTATCATTTTACACTATCTTTTCTCTCGTGATGGAGGGGATTGTATGACGTCATAATATTGAAGGACCCCCTCCAGAACGAGATAGATTTGTCTGTCTATGTCATGCATGGTATGCAAACATACAACAGTGGGTAATGTAATGAATGTATGAATGGATGAAGCGACGTTTTGATATTTGTAATTTACTACACAGGGGTGTTACACCACCCCTTGTATCCCCTTTAAAACTCTGTTTAGCTACGCGATCGTATCGAGACCGTCTAGGTCTTGGATATTCGCCCGTACTCCTTGTCATCCCGTCGTAGAAGGGTCATTAATATCAATTTGCATGTAGTGAGTGACCCCCTGGAAGCAGAATTAGGCTATACACCATCCGTAGAGGTACTTTATTATGGATGTAGTCTCAACCATTCCAGGACTGGTCCCGAAAATACTTGGGCTAGGATCTATGTAGCCTCTTGTACAAGGCATGTTCGTCTGAGCTGAGTCTGAATGCACGGTATAGTATGCATTATGCAGGAACGACTGGACAGCGCGACTACCCGCACAATCATTTCGTGAATTCATCACTCGCAAGATAGCCTCCATCAGGCGTTCAGTCGTTCCTGCATGCAGCGCAGCCATTGCTTGCTTGAGACACGACAGCCTTGTTAAGGCTAGGGTCTATGGAGAACACCACGTTACAGGCCCGAAGCCATGAGGGGTGCGTTGGGTGAGTACGCACCCCCCCCCCCCCCCCCCCCCCCCCCCCCCCAATTCAGAAAGGTCCACTTTTTGTATCGGTCTCTGGTTCCCCTTTATATCGGTCTGTTGCAAACAAACTATTATATTTGTATTGTATTGAACAGTGAAGACATACAATCGATGGAAGATAAATATTGTATCGATAAGAGTTTAGTAAAGTAAATACACAGAGCTGTAATATGAAAAGTTACCCTCTGTCGAGTGTTATGGTCGATTCATGTCACAAAACTTGTAAAATCAGATCTGATTGAGCTGTTCATTAGCGCAAGCATGGGTATACGTGTGGTATGATTTGTACGATCTAGGTATTCAGACTTAGAACTTCCGGTTTAGCTCAAAAAAAATCGGGGATCACGTATCAATGTAAACTTGCCAAAAAGAACCAGTCAAGTGAATTCGTGCAAATGTTATCATTTGCCGCCCAGAGGGTTTAGTTGATGAAGTTGAAACAGACTTAGTACATGACCCTCGATCATATACGCGACAGAGACACTAGTTGCAGGAAGATAGCCGCGAGTGTCACATGGTTGTAAGCGAGCCTACATGTAATTAGACTAATTCCAATTCGTGCGGCTGGTCCCATGTTAGCAGGTAAACTGTTTTTTTTTTTTGTATCGAAGTGAAGTAACCGCAGTCTACCCCCACCAGGGGTGTTGGGATGTGTGTGAAAAACTTGAGTCTCTGGTGAAGTTCATCATGGGGTCAAATTGTTGGTGGGGTGGGGGGGGGGCTAAATCGATATAATTGCATAATTATAAGAGAGAACACTCCATTGCTCTGGCGACGGTGTAGTCGAGGTAAAAGTGAAACAAAACGTTAAATCGACACCGTGAGAAACATAACATATACATGTATGCCATTGTGTATATTACGTATTACCCCCCATGGGGGAGGGGTCAGTGCAGACAACACGAATCCCGACAGGTGCCCCAGCCCCCCCCCCCCCCCCCCCCCCTGTCCCATGCCCCATACTAGGTGGATAAGCTGTTGTAAACCAAACGCTGACTCAATGTGATCGATATCAGTTCATTATACCAATCGATACCAATATGCATACTATTACTGTCACCAGTCACAGGCGGCGAAAATCGTTCGTGCAGTTTGTGCGTGTATTTATAAGCATGGTATTATAACCCAAACCGCAGACGTTAGATGATATCCGCATTCAACGGGCCATGTCCCCTCTACATCATAACCATCCTTACCATTAAATGGTAAAGGCCAGTTTTGGAACCGCCCCCCCTCTCAAAAAAATCGAAATGGAAGCTCTTTACCAATGATGTGAAAGAATATAATTGTACTAATATAGGAATATCCAAATTGGCCAAGAAACCGCCTACTAAATTGATATATGTGCAAAATTATAACTTGATCTGCCTGCAGATAGAGTCGCCAACTCGGAATCGCCATACGTCACGTACAATGGCCACGGCGAGGTTTACGAGTGTTCGTTTTCTAACGGGCTTGTCCCCAGCGCTAGCGGAACGTGACCAGGTCCGAACTGGCGGTGGATTTATAAATTTCACAGGCGGATATTGGATTTCTTCCGATATTTCTGTATTTAACGATGCTTAGGTTCCGATTTTAACACGCAAGCCCTATTTCAATACTTATTCAACAATAATGATCAATATAGATGTATTCGGCTTCTTTCCCAAAAACTGGAATTCATCTTTAACATTTTACAATCAAACTGTAGAGGTGTATAAACCGACAAAAGCCAACCGATGAGCAATGGAACAATTTACCCTGAACACATCGTTGGCGAAATCAGTGGCGTGGGCTGACATAAATATGTTGGTGAAATCTTTCATTTTTCATTTCATTTATTTCTTTTCATTTTCAACAAATTTGTACAGTCATATAGGAACAAAAATATTGTAATTTTACAATTCAAATCAAAAATAAAGATCATAATCTAATAAATCTTTGGCGTGGGCTTGCAAAAAAAAAAGACCTACCGCAGACAATCAAATCATAATCCAATATTCAGCGAGCAATAACCTTTGGGACAACTTTATACCATATAAGATAATCTAAGATAAAAATGTGTTGCGTTAATGTTCAGATTCCCTGAGAGGTACACCCAATACCTCATTGATAATCACTGATAAAAACATAGCCTACGCGATTCGTACTACCATAATTATTATATGTTTTCATCACTCTTCGCCAAAACCATCGCCCCATATTTCAAGTAGGGTTCACATTGATTGTTGTAATGCGGCTATTCGACTACGTCACTTACTCCATCGGAAAGTGTGTCACATTGTGAACACACTGTTTTTCACAGTGTAGATCACATTTGAACACACTATGCGGATCACATTATGAACACACTGTTTTAAAATCACATTGTGAATTCACTGTGACAACACTGTGTGGATCACATTGTGAAATCACTCTGTGGATCACATTTTTAACACACTGTTGCGGATCACATTATGAACACATTGTGCGGATCACATTTTGAACACACTGTGCAGATCACATTGTGCAATGAAATTAAGTGAAATTAAATTATTTATTCACCAACATTAGCATCGTTAGCAAAACCCACAGGATAGTCAAAGTAATAGAACATTTTAGTTTGGTAAAAAAAAGAAATAAAACAAGAACCAGCAATCGCAGAGCAGGGCTAGTCGAGGCCAGTCTTTTCACAATATTATCATAATACAGATTTCATCTTTCTTTGTATAATCTACCAGCGTATTTACAATATTTACACAAGTCATGTTTTCAATAATTTGTGAACACACGTGTCGGATCATATTTTGTCAACGCACCATGTGGATCACCATTGTGAACTCACAGCTAAGATCACCATTTTTAACACACACAGTTCGACCATCAAAATCGTTGGCAACATCTTTGACGTGGGCTTTCCATATCGTGTTGAAATCTTTGGAGTGGGCTTGCGATACAAGTACGACCGCAGCCGTCAGACAATATATCTATCGTTATATTCAGCGGGCAATAACCTTTCTAAGATAATACTGGGACAAGAACTTATTTGATAAGCAATGATAAAAACATAAGCCTCCGCGATTCGTACTACCATTATCTTTTTTCATCAACTCTTTCGCCAAAACCATCGCCCTACATTTCAAGTGGGCTTCACATTGATTGTGTAATGCGCTATCGACCACGTTACCCTATCGGAAAGAACTCAGTGTGTCACAGCATTACCACCACGTTGTTTCGACAGTTAAGATCACATCATAAACACACTGTGTGGATCACACTGTGAACGCACTGAGTAGATCACATCGTGAACACGACCTTGTGGATCTCTCTGCGGATCACATTGAGTGGATTTTAATGAAATACACTGTGAAGTTCAGTGTGAACACCTGTGAAATACAGTGTGAACACACCACTCTGTAGTACAGTGTGAACACACTGTGAAGTACAGTGTGAACAAACTGTGAAGTACAGTGTGGACAAACTGTGAAGTTACAGTGTAACACACTGTGGTGAAGGAACATGTGTGAACACACTGTGAAGTACAGTGTGAACACACTGTGAAGTACAGTGTGAAACACATCTGTTATTTGATCGCATAATGAATACAGTGTGTTGGATTTCCTTAATAGTATTACACAGGAAACAACACGGGAAGTGAGGACGTTACGATTTAAAAAGAGAACAGAAAATCGAATCATGCTAATTCATGTTTTGTTTTGAGGTTTTGCTGTTACCTACGTCCTAATTTGACGGTATGCTAGGCAATTCATTGCAGCTCAAGGCTCAGCTGGGATATCCCAACATGTTTACTGCCGATTTGGGATTGTAGTACGTGCATTTCTCACACATTCGACAACCAAATAGTTCTGTACATTTCCTTGTTAGCAACGCGTGCGCCGGTGTGGTCGCGGATTTGATCCGGCCGCGACTCAGTCCGGGCAATGCAATTTGGGGGGATTGCTGCTAACTTCAATTTTCCATAGTTTGAGTGAGGGGTTAGTTTTGTTAGCAACCATATTTTGAAAATTGCAGTTATCAACCAAAAGTAATATATCGGCATGTCGGAAAAAAAAATCGCGCGCGATCTTGTCGAACCGCGACTTATGCCGCCGGCCCGGGACTGATTCCGCTACCACACCGGCATTCATTCCCGTAAAGGTTAATTTCACCAGGGCGTTCCAAGCTCATGCAGGTGGGAAAGCTGCCAAAATTGGCATTTAAAGGGTGTGTCGGAGGTTCCGAACAAACTCATAAATTGTCTTAATGACTTCCAATGTTGTTCCACATGATTAGAAGGCATCAGTATACCTTACATTTTAGCAATTGTAATGACTTTTTGGTGAATTATTTTTAATTACCCTTTTTTCAGGAACACATTAACGGAAACGTTGTTGCATGCACGTGATGTGTTGAAACAAAGGGATCCCTCCGCCCGGTCATGCTTCCCGCTCCTCCGCATCCTCCGCCTCCGCCGGCCTCCTCGCGTCCGCCTCCTCCTCCTCCTCCCATCCTCCTCCGCATCTCGTCCATCGTTCAGTCATCATCATCTACTGCTTCATCATCATCGATGCATCTTCATCTTCAATCATCATCATCATCATCACAAGCACCATCGACTCATCACCATCACCATCAGCCATCGGAACAGTCATCTTATGTCGACCATTACCCTGCATGCATCATCATCATCAGCACCGATCACCATCATCACCATCAACAACCCATCGACATCCTCCACTCCACCCCCCCACCAGCCTCCCGTAAACCCCAATAAGCCCACGTATTCCAGACCATACACCCCCGCTTATGCCCACCCCTACCCCTCAACCCACCACTAATGACAAGCACCTGTGGGTCACTGGCTTAGTGTCCCCGCAACAGATCCTCGCACTCGCTTACCTTAAAACCGTCAATCGTCCAAAATATAGGATAGGGCAACAGATATGCCTTTCTTCCTTCCTCGTAAAATGGTAAATGATACACGTGGGATGCGCAATGTGCAAATTTTTATGTGAACGGGCTTTTGGTGAATGTAGCTGAGAGCCTTAACGGGAACCAACACCACAAAATAACTATCTATGTTGGAAGGTGCTAATTTGGTAGTATAATATCACATAACAGTGTAGCAATGGGTTTCGAAAAATATGTGATAAGAGTGTCAAAATATTGTTAAAGGGACTTTAATAGTAACATTGTCCAAATCCTCAAAATCCAATTGGAATTCCAGCGGTCACTCATACCTTGTGTATTCGAATTGCAATAAAGCATGCAGGACAGGTTTCGGTTTTTTCAAATTTCCCTTTCGTTAAAAAGATATTTATGATTGAAGTTTTCAGATGTCAAAACATCCAACGGATCGACAAAACCGTGTACAAAGTGAGTGCGATGAGTTAGTGAATATCAATTTCCATTTAACTTGAAATTTTCACACAACACCTAGTGGACATATCATATAACAACAATATACATTGTATCAACCACTCGTAACGTTTTGCACATGTAAACAAAGTTTACTAGATCCCTTTAAACCACTATTTCATGTGTTGTACTGCAAAAAAATGCTTGTATCGAAATCGGACCGTTTTAGTTCCGTGTCAAAGTATATAGTGCGTTTTCTGCAGACCATTCATAATTGTTGGTGGCTAGTGATAAGAAGTTTTTAAAATG